>WSZQ02000013.1:1908490-1940437 GCA_019419845.2 Weissflogia rhopalogaster
AAGCTTGACAAGATTAACTGTAGTTATTTGCAAGAATATTAAAACAGAGATAAACAGAGAAGGAACATTTTCTAGGTGCCCTTTTTATGTTCTTCTTTTTGATACGGTTCTTATGGTTCTACGTCTTTTCTTTATCAAAGTCTTTAATCTATAGGGCCTTGCTACAAGGACCAGTCCCAAAAACAGAAAGAATGTGTTGACCAATTTTCTTGAAATGAGTTTATTTTACAAATATGGCGTCTAACTATAGGCAACCCATTTTACAAACTATTCTTTATGGACAAGTAAATGCCTAGATTTCCATACTGTTGACAGGATTATTAACTGCAGTCATTTATAAGAATATTAAAACAGATAAACTTCTTAATTAGATCCGTCTCATATCTGAATGAAGTGCATTTGTGTTTCAATCAACCCTCCGCGATGCGGACTTCCTGAATGTACCTGAACATGCGCATCCCAGAGGGTTGATTGCGATTGTGTTGGTTTGGCGGTTTTGCGGAAGGCGGTTGCTTTTCGGCGGTGGGCAATCAAACCAAAGTTTATTACGCGCACGCCTGGCACGTGCCGAGCTCTCGCGCGCGCGAGCGCTCACAACACGCGTCGTTACCGCACGCACGCACCGTGAGGACGTAATCCACCCACTCGATAGAGCGCGGCCCGACCGCAGAGCGATGTGTTATTTTGTCCTGTTGCGTGTAATGATGATATAATACCCCTTTAGGTTTGCCTTGTTCGCGCGCTTATTTGTCGATGCTTCCGCACGCCGGCGCCGTCCCCCTTCTTCCAAAACCGCACCCTGCATACTACTACAACCCCTTCCTATCATCCCTTCTGCAATAGTTGGCAATAGGGGGCTTTTCCCATTATGTTATTTTAGGATTAGCAAGGGCGCACTTGACATCAAAGATGTATGACAGCTAGGCAAATAAAGTAACGCAAATATTTGTCTTCCGTCGATATGAATCTGTTTTCTTATGATGTAGTTATTAGCTATTCGTATTTCTCAGTTCTTTTTTGTATTGACTGATTAGTTGAGACCTTAAGGGAATAAATTAATCTGGGACATTGGGAATAGATAAGTAAAGATACATCTAAGATATCAGAAGTTTTTATAGACTTTCTATTAGTTCTTGTAAAAAATATATTTACAAATATGGTGTCTAAATATAGGCAACCCAATTTATTAACTGTTTTTATCATTATTAAGTCTATACATGTTGTTTTACTATATTCAACGGAGAAGACACATTTTCTTGCTTGAATATATTTAATTTTAGTTTTTGTAAAAAATATGGTTACAACTATGTTGTCTTAACATAGGCAACCAATTTTACATTCCATGTTCGACTATATGCAACACTTGATACTTTTCTTATGTTTTATTTACTTACAAGTTTCAATAAAACAGAAATAAACAGAGAAAAGTAACATTATCTTTTCTGAAAATGTTTAATTTTAGTTATTCTAAAAATATATGTACAGATATGAACGTTAATATAGGCAACCCATTTTACATTTCTCTTTATCGTTTTTAAGCATATGTCGAAAGATGAAGTTTGACTTTATGCAACCCATTATACTTTTATTCTATTCACATATTTACAAGTTGTTTTAATAATATAACGACTACTTACAATTAGGACATACATATAAGTAGTCATATCCTTATTTTATATTGTGTGCATAAATTTAGCTTGATTTTAATGTGCTTCATAACAGGTATATGAAGCACATTAAAGTACGCCATAAAAGCTTAAATACTTTAGGTGTCATTAATTGTTCTGCTAATAGAATTTTATTGTACGGCGTTCCGGGCTAACCCCTCGCTGGCTTTCTAAGCGTCCCCAGCGAAAAGCAAAGTTAATTACCCCTAACAGTGGTTGGCTTATGACAGCATGGTTCATAAATCATATTTCGTTCATATTCGATGCCTTCGCATTCACTTGCCATGCCTTGGTTCACGCTTGCTGTTCGGACTTTTGTATTCCTGGGGTGGTAACGGCGGCAACCGTAACATTCAACAACAGCCCACCCTCCCTTATGTTGCACAATGCCCTCAATACACCCTAAAACTTATATCTTCACGCCTGACTTATGCCACAACATCCACAAGTCCTTTATTGAGTTGAATATTTCACTGTCAGCATCTAGCACAAACCAACACTACCTTCGAGAGTACATTTGTTTCAATATTGAAATGCCTACAAATAACTGTATACCTATGAATATCAACTATGTATGCTATGTATCCTAAGAAAGCAGAGGTTTAGAATGAAACAATATTGATATGAAGACAAATAAATCAAGCAATGTAAATTATTTCCAACTGTGTTTGGCGAATGTTGCTCTGCTCGCACAAGCTTCCAGAAACAAAGGTCTGAGAAGACCAAAGCAATTCGTGGTTGTAATAATTTGAGCGTCTATAATTTTGATTCACTTCTACCTCTGCCTCGCTACCTCTACTACCTTCCAAGCCTACCTACCTACCTTTACCACCCATCGGGCCTTACTCCTCTTACACTCTTGCTCTATGCGTATTTATACGCCGGATTTCGTCGTTGATTAATGCGTTTATGAATAGCTTTGTGTGTCCAAAACGTTTGAAGGGGCGCCTCGGCGAGCCTTATGTTCGCCACTAATTGAGTGTATTCAAACAATACGCAAACATTATGTTTGTACGTCGAAAACCCCCGAGAGCCGCTCCGGCTGCTGCTTGCTTTGCTGCCACTGCCGAAACAGTAGTTCTCGGTTGATTGTGCACGCGCATCGTCGCCATGGCATTGATGGAGCAGCCGAATGATGATGGAACGATGTCGGTGGCGAGGGTGGGAGCAGGCGCAATTGTGTGTCGTATTAGCAAATGAGTCCCGCGCTCTACGACTGGATGGGAAGAACATCGCGGGTGACGCGATGCGTGATGGGTTCAAAGAGCTTAACGCGTAATCCCTATGATTTTAATGCACATTATTCGGGGCTCCTGGGTCTTTGTGTAACAAACTTTAACAAAACCCGGGTGCAGAGTAGAGAGGTGAGGGTTTCGCGGGGGTGTGGGTATATATATACAAACATATCTGATTTTGTGAATCAGCATTGCATATATTTGCGATGCTTTGATATAGAGAACGAGTACAATGAAGATCAAAAACACAGATAGTTTTATCTATTTGAATTTGCATATAGAGTTTAATTGTAGATACATAACCTTAAAATAATCACTTTTAAGCTTTTATGGAATTTAGGAGGTTTTACTGTTGTGTTTCGATAGAATTGTGTTGATTATTAGGTAAAAAAACAATATATTTGAAGGAAATAAGAACCGACACATTAAAACATAATATTGAAAATAAAATATTGAAAATCTCAGTAGGATGATACGCATGCGCGACATGCTTATGCGACGATGAAAATATGCGCTTATTTTTAGCGAATGGATGGATGTTGACGATGATGATTTATATCGTGAGTTTTGGTTAACATTAGAATTCGCTTCGGGCTAGCGGCCGCCGAATTGCTCGCATGTGTACGTTGCATTTTCCCGTGGGGAATTTCATAATCATAATTCTCGACGACGCTATCGACAAAAACTTATCTTGAGCGCATCGGCGACACGGACAGGCAGGTATAATTTTTTATATTCATCGTCGGAGGGAAATTGCTACCGCAATCTTGTTGCACTACGGCCGTCGCGTCGCAGGCAGTACTCAAAGAGACTATTGATAAATTGCTGCGCTCGTAATTTCGCTCGCATGTGAGGAGGAAATTATGAGAGCAGGGCGCAATAGAGCCGTCAACATCGGTTTGGCGGGCGAATGCAGGCACCGTTGGAATATTAAGAGTGCGTTCGGCGACTGTCATGCGTAAAATGCTTGCTGACAGAGGCAATGTGCGTTGTCTGATTGTGCTGTGCGACGCCAACAGCGGCAGGCGGTGGCGGCAGAAACAGCGGCGACCATGACGACAGAGGCGGCAGGCTTTCATCGTTCCTCGAGTATTCCCAGCGGGCCAACCGATGCTCACTTCGGGGCGTTTGTTTTCCACCGCCAGCAATTGCGGCGCGTGCGTTATTCCTTCGAGACAATATAACAAAATACACGCGTGTATCAGCGAGTAACACATCAACCAGAATTCCATTAAAATTATCTTTCATAGAGGCTTGCTTTTGTAGTCTTGCAATTTTCTATAGAATACAAGGAAATTTATGACATTCATAAAAGATTTTCATGGTTTTCTTAATTCAATAGCATTATTTTGTGATTTTTTCCGTAATAATCAAAGTATTTAGATGTGTCTGTGATTAAAAGTGTTGCTTAACATAATTATAACTTGATGAAATTATTGAAATTTTCAGAAGCTTTGTTTTTAAAGATCAAAAAGAAATCTAGAAAGCACATCTAGGGATTTCCGTCCTGAAATTTAAATTTGCTTATTTTGTTGGCTTTTTCCGGGACTCTTTTGTGTGTTGCTTCCCGTCGAAAAGAACACGATTCTCTTTCAGGACACACAGAAAGAACTCCCGTGTGTCCTGGAAAGAATAAAACGTAAAACGCAAAGGAAATAAGTCGTCAGGGGAGCTTCGAGACAACGCCACATTGTGGATATTATTGTCTTTTTCATTTTATCAACGTGATCAACGCGACGTGGACATGCGTTACATTTTAATTCCATTCCTAAGGCTGCTGCACGTTATTGTACGCCACGTTTTGCCATCGAATGGAGATGGCACTTTGTTACCATTCATACATTTGCTACACAAGGCTCTCCACATCCTTGTGAGTCTTGTGTGCGCTGTGCCGCTGCTGATATTAAGCGGATTACGTCTCAGTAGCTCTTTTCAAAGAGTATTAAAGAACATAGGTGATAATAACTTTCATATAAAAGTGAACTAGTTTGACAGTGGCGAGCGAATAAGAAAAACAGCGAGATGAAATGAAACGACACGATGTTGTGCGCCAACGTTTGCGAGTGGAATGAAGAAAGAAAGAAAGATAGAAGGAAGAAGAAAAAAAGGAGAAGGTGGAGGGAACCGTCGTAATCCCATGTCTACGGGAAGAAGAGCGCCAGAGTATTATAAGCCTCGACCATTGTGGATACTGACGTGACAAATCCAAAGGGAATAGCAAACCCGATGTGTCGCCGCCGCTTCTTGGGCTCTTCAGCCTCTTTTTTGTCTCTCTGGCGGCGCTGTCTCGGAGAAAATCGTGCAGCTTTTCGGTTTGATTATATCTCCCTCGGAAATAATGGGATAGTAAATTTCTTTTCATACCACTCACTCTTGTGCGTACATAAATAGATACGTAATTAGAGTTTTAAGTCTTAAATCTTCAATTTTCATGATTTTACATGATGATTCAAAACTATCGTCGTGGTTTTATCGCAAAAGATTTGTCAAAATGACTTGAGGTGTCTTAGGATGTTGAGAATATCGACGGCAAGTTTGTCAGGACCTTCTCAACCACGACTTTGAAGTAGTGTGAAGCTGAGTGAAATAGAGGCAAAGATCTGGAGCTGTAGTCTTAAAGTTGAATCACTCGAAGACAAGGCAAAGACGACGAATCGTGCGCGTTCATGTTCGATGTTCGATGGCTTGCCAGCAATGCGGGATGGATTTATATAACACGTGAAGGCTGTTGTTTCTAGCGGCCCATCATTCATTCGGGTAAACATTGTAAATCAGTCCGCTGGGTTTTCTATACACCGCGCTTTTGTAGTACCGTGAGCGCATGCAGTGCGCCCGCCGAACGTGCAACATTGTGCACACCGTGCACACATATTCAACGCTCCTCGATCGGCACCGGGCACTGTTTCCCAGTTCATAAAGTTAACACGAGTTTATTTGTTGGAATGGAACAGTCGAGTTACTCTAATGCGTTTGAATTGTTCGATAATAAACAAACTCGCTGTGCAATGTTCGCACCAACATACTGTACTCTAAGGACGGAACTAAGGCTTGTTTCAGACCAAATTCGATGAGAATTAATTATATAACTTTATCTATGAGCTATTGGAATTATTTAGTTCATTGTAAAGTTGATTCATTTCTCCTATTAGTGAACATATCAACAAACGTAATTAATTGTAACAATTTTTGAAATTCCC
The DNA here is from genome assembly GCA_019419845.2 of Weissflogia rhopalogaster. Lineage (NCBI taxonomy): Eukaryota > Metazoa > Arthropoda > Insecta > Coleoptera > Staphylinidae > Weissflogia > Weissflogia rhopalogaster. Next base: position 1,914,590 of record WSZQ02000013.1, read on the forward strand.
AGTGGAGAAGGAGTAAGTTCTTTTATTCGTATCGCGTTTGGTACCTTCTGAGAAGTTGGTAAAAATCAAAGAATTTTTTTATTTGAGATATCCGTAAAAAAAATGATACCTCAAGATTTATAAAAAATTTCAGAGAAGAATATGCTGATGGAAAGAAATCAAAGAAAGAAAAAAGAAATTAAAAAAAAAAGCGTTTACTGTTTGGTATCAATCGCAATGTCTGATCAATTGGTACAATTTTAAATATTCTAATAATTCATATTTAATAAAATCCTGATGCTGAAATTAATAAATTTAATAACACACAAATGACTGCAACATAGAGTTTGGTTGTTTGAAGGTTGTATTTAGATTGAATGGAAAAGCCACTTAGCCAACGGGGTTTCTTTGTATTCCCCGAGAATCGGTGTGAAGTGGTGAGGGTGTAAAAGTGCCTGTGGGCCTGTGGTAAATTTGCTAAAATTAGAAATTTTAATGATGCCATACAAAACACCTTATTGAGTTCTTTATTATGATACCAATTTCAATGCATTATCTTTTTATTTAACCCTTTCTCCTATTTGCACAGACTCGATCATTATTTTTTTTTTCATCAGCATGTTCGTCTCTGAATTTTCAATATTTTATGTTTGAACATCTTGAGGCACCCTCTTCTTGTTTCGGAGAAAATTGAGTATATATGTCTTCTAATAGACTGATGCAACGAAAATTTCAAACTAATCGTCATTTTAAGGCACTTTCACCGAGCCAAAATTTGTACTAATTTGTGTCATATAATCAACAAATGTAAAGGAGAAGAGGCACTTTCGATTTATTTTCTTATGGTTATCTCTAATAAGTTTTTTCTTGGATTTTTTACTAATTTCACAGCGGTCGTATTTGGTCTAAAAAGACCCTAATATAAGTACATTTGTTCCAGTAAAGGCTTTAATGAACTTTCAAACTTTCCCGACAGCAACGCATTCCTCCCGAAACCACGAAACTCGCCAAGATTTAAACCCACTCACATCTGGACCGCATTTTATTGAAAAAACGCGCATACCACACGTGCTCTCGCTTCCGAACGCCGAACTTCCCGAAAACTTACAAACATCATTTTAATGCTTAAGAACCGAGCCAGGCTCGGATCTAGTTTTACTATTTTATAGCAATCTATCTATATTTTACTATCTTACAGCCCGCGTCTATCAACTCCCGTGAAACATCGAAACAAGCTCGCGAAATAAAAACAAACAATGTGCACAGGCTGAGAGTATTCGTACCAGAAACGGAAATTGTAAAACCGCCCACAAAAACCAGATGATAATTAAATTATTATGTTCGCATGATTTACGACGAGATCGTAAAATGTTCGATCTTCTGCTCACTCCACTTGCATTTCAACTTCTTATAAACCGAACAGTAGTCGAACGTAAATACATCGTGGTCATTTAAACTTTAGTTGTGGTATTTAACTATAGACAACCCAACCAACAGCGCGGTACATTAAATATGCGCAGAGTGCCTGCGCAAGGCACACAATGTCGATTGTTGCTTTAGCGTACATCTTGGCATCCGCTGTGTTGGAACATTCGACTGGTATTGTATTACAATGGACGTTATTGTCTTGCCACCAACTTTGACTTTGTTTAAACCGCGGTGCGCTCGAATAAACATCCATAATAACACACAAATGCATTGGATGCGCTTCTGGAGAATATCCGGCGTTCACATGTGTTTAACAGATGCAAAATACTTCGGCGGGCGCACACGTATGAATGCTATGTTAAGCCACACATGCTCGGATTCATAGTAGTCTTCTTTGTTGTGCCTCGAAATTGGTAGAGCGACGAGTGAGGTTTTTGTGTTTTTCGTTGTGTTTTCGTGGCTGTGGCTGTGGAAACAGCCAGACACACTTGATTGTATGTATCCACTGATTCGACTTAATCTCTCCTATTTTCAATTGTACAACTTTGATTGCCTCGTTTGAAAGCGTTTGATCTCCTCACACGTGAATTTAATCTTCTTAATTATAATAGATACGTGTAGCTCGTCTTGCGGTTGCTTTGATTTTCGATTTTGTTTTCTTTTGCGTGCGCTTTGTAATCCGTCGCTGGTCTGCGACGTGTCTGTTCGCACTCGCCGTCTGCAATTTTCTATGGCTACGAACTTGCTCCTTTCAATAACACGTTTTTTTTCTGGAGCAAGTGGCTTTTGTAGCTCTTTATTAATATTTTTTGTTTTTGCTCAGTGCCTGTCTCAGTGCGCCTCGCAAAACTATTTCGTAAACGAGGTTGGTAAAAATAGCGATAAAACGAAGTAGGACATATCTTGAATGAATAAATAATAAACTAAGCTGTAACGATGTGAACGATGCTCCAATGACTGGATTACATTCTTGAATGAACTTCTTTTATTTGTAAAAAAAAAATAGATGTTATTTATAACACGAAATATTTCGTTCATTCGGAACAGGCACTTTTTTTCAGTATATTCGTATATTTGTTTTCTCGAACGACGCGCATTATGTAAACGTAAACATCGCGATAAAAATGCAGCAGGAACCATTTTGGTGGCAGTCGTCGTGCAGGGGAGTGACAGAGACATCCCAATGGTTACGTGCGCAGAAAGTTGAATGAAAGATCGACTGAATTGTTAACGCAGCTTGTTGTTTAGCTGGTCGAGTAATTAACACGCACCGGAAGAGATACATCATGTCGTAATAATGACCGACACGCCAGAATCGTGAGCAGCAGCAGGCTGAGCAGAGCTGCTGCTTCTACCAAAACTGCAGCGTCTGCATGCAGGCGCAGCAGCAGCAGCTTGATGCATATCATAGTGTTCTTATTCTTCGTACACTGACACTGGCACTCTTCATCATCCTGCCGACTTGTCGCTGGGGCAATCCAAGTCGTTGTCATTAAATGTGTGGCAGATCTCTCTAAATAATATCGTAACAGTCCTGCAAATGCTAATAAAAGACGCTTTCATTCGGTCATTTGCACGAACTTGTAATGTAATGAATTCACGGATTTGAATATCATCAAACAAGCGCTGGAAAACTGCAGCCGCGCTGCAACAAACGAATCAATAGGCTTGCAAACAACTTGCAGCGGATTTGCAATTACCCTCGCAGAATCGCGCTTTGCTGCCTCGCGTTGATTTGCTCGTTCGCTGAATGAATAACTTTGTTTCGCGCTGGCAGCAGCACTCGCAGTGGCGCAAAACCACAACCGCATTTCGTGTAGGACTTTAATTACGCCGAGTTTATAATATTAATATCCTGGACGTCTCCGCGCGATGACAGGGTTTCGAAACGTCCAGCCTTCATCAAATCGTGTATTTATTAAATATTTACGAGCATGTTGTCCGCTTCGACGATGCCGCGGCGCGGCAAGGAGTATCTGAGAGTATGGAATGGATGCTCCGTGGAAGTTGCTAGTGAATGGAGGATAAAATTGGACGGATGCCGGCTTATATTTAGTAGCAGTAGGCGGCTTGGCAACCTGCAAATACTTAAAGAGAGGAGAAAAAAATCGGGAGCGGGAATGTAACAGATGGACAAGCTTCTTTCTAATGTATCTTCGGTACATGCTTTCGTACTGCTATTCTGCGTGCGTTTTTTGGGAAACAAAACAACTCAAAGGCGTTTAGCCTAATAATAACAAAAAAACAAAAAGATCTTTCATCGCATGACACTCTCGTGTGCTTTTCTTCTTTTTTTTTTCTCGCCTTTGGACGGAGGAATAATTTTGTTTTCTTCTTTTTCAGCACCACATCGCTAGTCCACTCATCAATGAAACTGAAAAGGAGCAGGAGCGACAGAGGCAACGCGAGCATGAACATTTCTTGCAGCAACAGCAGAAATTGCAAGAGTTGCAGGGACAGTTGATTGCACAGTATCCTGGAGCTGCGGGTCCTCAAAATTTGATGTATTTTCCTATTTTACCACATGGGAAAAATGTAAGTTTATAGAAATTATGATGAAAAGGTTTATGATTAAGTAACTTTTCTTAGTGTAAGGTGTCTAATTGTAAGTACATTTGTTTTTTTTTTCTTTTCAGATGCTCCCTTTCCCACATAGTTGGTTATCAGCTCAACATCTGGGACAAATATCTGCCTGCGTAGAGAAACCATCACCGCCCCCACAGCCAACCCCATCGCCTCCGCCTCCACCATCAGATCCTGATGCGCCGTTGAATTTGAGCAAACCGAAGTCTTCAAGTTCGGGTTCAGCAGGGTCAAGCCCACATAATTCTTCCATTGGCCATCACAGCGAGCAACCAGTCGCTGCAACAACACCTAAACTCATACCTCCACCAAACCTTCTTATTTCACGTCCATTCCCACCTTATGCTGGCATCGCGCCTCAATTTCCACTCCAGCCGAATCCTGATAGGCTTAAGAAAGAATTGTTGTCGCCGGATAAAACGCCTGCGTTTCCTTATTATGGAGCCTTCCCAACACCACATCAGAGCAAGCCTAGGGATGAAATGACTGGAAAGGAAGACGTCGATTTTATTTCTTGTAAGTTTAAACTATTTCAACTATTAAAGAACGATTTATAATTTTGACGTTTCTTAATATAATGGAATTAATATAATATGTATAATTTACTAATTCTTATTGAAATTTTGAATGTTCTTTAGCATTATGGAGTCAACACGACGCAGGATCCTACAAACTCCCCGAGGATAACAACGAGAAAGCCAAAATCGTCCGGCAGCCAAACAAGCGCGATCCGGAGAACAAACCCCACATCAAGCGACCAATGAACGCGTTCATGGTGTGGGCAAAGGATGAACGACGGAAGATTCTCAAGGCTTGTCCAGACATGCACAACTCGAACATATCAAAGATCCTCGGCGCGCGATGGAAGGCGATGTCTAACGCTGAAAAACAGCCCTACTATGAAGAACAATCGCGGCTGAGCAAGCTCCACATGGAGAAGCATCCTGACTATCGCTACAGACCGCGACCAAAACGCACCTGTATTGTCGACGGGAAAAAGATGCGCATCTCTGAATACAAGACACTGATGCGCCAGCGGCGACAGGAGATGCGACAACTCTGGTGTCGTGATGGCTCCGAGATGAACTTTCTCCCCGGCGGTGCCGATCTCGCATCGCCGGCGACCTCCACCTCCGGCCGGCCATCCCTATCGCCGCCGCTCGGCAGCCTTATGAATGGCGGAGGCGCCGGACCATCATCAGACTTCTACTATCGCGACAGCGTCTCACCGGACGTCCTCAACTACTCCAACGAGCACGCGTCCTCGCCGTATGATTCTAGTCCCAGGCACGAGGACGACTGAAACAGGGCCAGCAGGGAGGCGCCGCCCTTCCCGCCCACGCCCTGGTACTAAACAATTTCACGATTTCTAGCCCAACTCGAATGTAGTAACCGAAAAAAGAGAGGTGGTACGAAACGAAACAGACGAGACAAAACAAGAATCGCGTGACTTCGCCGTGCGAAGCGAGCGTTATAGAGTTGAGTGATAATGGCATTCGACGACCGGCAGTCCAAAATTCTCTGTGCCATGTTTAATCAAACACTTCTTTTTATATATATGTTTTTGCCTTGTTCTACGAACATTTATTGTTTGATTACACACAATTGTCGTTCGAATTCCCCACGTTCGAATCGCAAAACTATTTGATCTCTTGGACAACTTGCCAGAGGACATTTTTATTAAATTTTAACTTTATATACGAGTACTATAAATAATTATTCGGTGTTGTAGTTGTATTGTTATGTAGATATCTTATAGAAACGAAGCCGATGTGAACGAATGCGTTATTTATTACAATTCTTAATATTATTTGTTTTTTTATTATTATGATATTTTTTTTTTATTATTTTATTTTGTACATCTGTAAAGAAGCGGTTGTAGTCTTAACTTAATACTTAGTTTCGTTTTTTTTTCTTGCATTGCATTGACTCGGCTTTACACACATTATTATGCACAGAGTTTTTCAAAGTTTTTGTTTGAAAACGCGTGAATAATTTTATAAACATATACGTGCAATGGTAGGATCAAGAATTGTAAGAAATGAAGCTTAATGATCAACAATTTGAACAAATATTAATTCATGACAGACATCACACTCTCGTACTCATGAAATAAAACACTTTTTACTGTTGTTGTTTATTAAATATATTATTAAGCTAGTGGAGCCAGTACTCTAAGTAATACTTTAATTTATTCGCTAAACTTTCATTTACTTATTTTTGTTTTCTTTGTTGTTAAAGAAAAGCGAGCTAGAACAAAACAGACAAAAAGCCATACCTTAATGTTCTTTACTACTTCCCAAAAATTAAATCTAATCGCGCGATGATATTGCGTACCCTGTACAGTAAAGTTGTTGATTATACAAGGAAACAATGTACTTAGACACTATAATAATGTAATAACAATATTATAGACAAACCCCAGTAAATATTTAATATTACATACCGAAAACGTCACTAGACACAAAACAACAATTGTAGTGAAAATGATATCAGCAAATTGCTTAATTCTCCATCTAGTAATTAGAAAACCTGAAAGAAGAGGAAACGAAACGATGTTGTACATAATAATTAACGCCCTTTTAAAAATATATTCAATAATCGATTTCGAATGTGTTGAGACATGTTGAGAAAACAATATTTGCGAAATTTATACACATAATTATGTGATTTTAATTTATAGCAAGCAAAACTAGTACAGCATTTAAATAATTCCACTTTAACGAAATTTTGAAAAATTGATGAGTTTACAATTGAGCATTCGAACATTGCAAAACGAATACATGTTACATACATATGAAATATGATTAAGAACGTACATATTTAGTGGATTAACAATTATTTAAACAAATGAGACATGAAATACTATAGGGCTAGTGAATGTTTATACACGTAAGCATATGATATTGATAATAATACCATTCTCAATGTAAATTATTACGATACATACATACATACATACATACAACCTACAATGGAAATAAGTAATGTATATCAAGTCATATATCAACAAAACAAAAATCTGTTTACTAGGTCTAGGCTCACTGTTTACTGTGCCAAATTATAAAAAGAATAAATATGAAAAATGTACAAATTTATGTGCGTTGTTTTGCTCCACCTGTTCCATTCCATTTTTTTATTTGCAGTGTGATGGTTTTTGTTTAAATTGCCCAATTTTGCTTCTCTTGTAATTCTTGTCTTGGTTGGAATCTTTAATTTTCCATAGGTGATATTTGGCGAAAAAAATGAGTTTTCCTATAAAATAGTGAATTAATCTTTTAACTGGTTACTCAAATTTCAATTACAAAGTTTAAACATTAAAAAAATAATAATTTCCATCTTGTGGCGACATCAAGTAGTGTATATCAATACTTTTCAATGTTGGATGTTACCTACTGCAGGAATCTTCAGGTTAATTGAATTTTCAACTTTTTCAATTCTCCAATAGATTCCGATACTATACATAACTTGAGACGCTTGCACACATGTCAGGATATTGGTACGATGATTAGGGTGTGTGCTTGTTGGTTGGGCGCGGCGGGTTCGAGTCTCGTCCGTGGCGGTGGGAAGGAGTTTTATTTTCGAATTTTATTTTTAATCATACATATTAGCAAAATTGAATGGTCACCACCGCCGCTACTGCAGGAATCTTCAGGTTAATTGAATTTTCAACTTTGTCAATTCTCCAATAGATGCTGATACTATACTTAACTTTGGGCCCTCTTATTTTTTAATCGATTTTAACTTATTAGGAGACTGTCGCTATCGTGTCAGGATATTGGTATGGTGGTTAGGGTGTGCGCCTGTTGTTTGGGCGCTGCGGGTTCGAGTCTCGTCTGCGGCGGTGAAAAAGTGTTTTATTTTCGAATTTTATTTTTTAATCATACATATTAGCAAAATAAAATGGTCACCACCGCCGCTTCGCGGCGGCAGTTCGTTTTCCCGCTGGGATACAATCTTATAGTTCGCCGCTTCGCGGCGAACTGGATCCGAGTCACGACTCACCGAGCACCGGTTGGACGGCGAGTGTTTGATCCGGCTGGGTTTCGATCCTGCAATCCTCTGCGTCACTCCCACTCACTCTACCACTGTGCCACTTAGCCGGCATACACCTGGTCGAAATTTAGGAGATTAAAATTTACGCATACTCATTGAATACATACTTATAGCTTGTAATGTATAGAGAATAAGATTACAATATTTTTAGTAAGTTGTAAGTTTGTAACAAATATAAAATAAATAATAAAACTTTTTATATTCAAGAGACTATTAAACTCGAAAACTATTAATATTTTTCAGGATGTTTTTACGTTGTTTCAAAGAGAATGATATCATGTTTCATTTGATATCATTTTCAGCGTGTTCGGAGAAACTATAATTTTTACCAAAAATTAGTCAAGGGGTTAGTCTTGACAACTTTTTGGTGAGAATGATTAAGTATTTCCAATCAAGGAAAATATGGTTTAATATGAAAAAGGCCAGCAATTTGAATCGGAGCATTCAAAAACATACCCCAAAAAATGTTTAACTTTCGGGACAAATAAGTTTAAATGAATGCATTTAAAAAATTATTTTCTCGAAAACTATTAAACTTTTTCAGGATATTCTTGGGTAGTCTTAACCAGAAAAAGGTCTTTCAAATATGATTAATTTGAGCTAAATAGGAAATTGTTTGAATGTTTTGAATTGGTTGAATGACACGGGATTAAAAAACTACGTTAAAGTATTATTAAAAATAAAATGCAGTTTCTTCGATGAAATTTTATTTTCCATATTACTTAATGACGGACCAGCAGCCACATTTCGTGAAGCATAGTTATTACAGTTACAAGTTTCATGTAGTTTTTGTTTTTCTTTAAGTTTGTTAAAGGTGCGCCTCGCTAATAATTTTTGCAAATATATTATCATAACATTATATATCTTAACATCCAAATACATACATGAAATATATACATATACCATAGTTCATTTATTTTATTCTTCGCACTCCACGCATCTTTATTCAATCTTCATTTCGTAATAGTTCACGTTATCATTTAACTTACATCGTAACTTATCATAGGTAAAGCATCAGAATTCGAAGTGTTCAAATTGTTTTTCTAACGTAAAAAATACCCAAACAGGAGAATAAAACGATGAGAACAAAAAAATCACCCCAAAAATCAAAATGAAAAACTGCGCACACGATTAGTGTGCACAAATCCCTCCTCTTCACCACTACTTGCATTCACAAAACTTATGTATATTTATCATATTAGAATTTGTTTGCACTACTTATGAATATAATAATTTTGGGATATATACTAATAACAACAATCACAAAGTTACTGAAAAGAATCACCTGGATGTATAAAGTAGCGAAATAAATGAAAACACATTTTGGGTCAAAATTAGTAACGAAAAAATTGTGGCTTGACTATGCAGTGTGTATGCGTGATTCGGTGTTTATCCACAGTTGATGAGTCGTTTTAAACGAATTCCATCAAAGTTATTTGAAAAAAATGCCACTCTGGAACGATATGTACTCTCACACATTCACATAATTCGCTTTTGTAATTTACCTAGTATTACAATACATATCGAATGTTTCTTTTCGAATGAGTGGCTTTAAACACACTAGGTTTTACAGCATTCAGAGAGAAATAATCCGTGAATTAAATTTTACATTACATACACTGCATCTACATTATTTCCTCAACAACAAAACAAACCGAAAAGAGAGAAAACCTATAGTGTCATTTTGCTTATCTTACAATTTCTCAATAATGTTAATATATATTATGTATAGTAATTGTAATATCAGTTACATGAAAATACTTAAATCGTATTCACTATAGCTTCGTTTTTTTTTGTTTTCCTCCTTCCCTCTCATTTATTACAATAATTAGTAAATTTGCTTTGTAAATGTAATGTGATTTTAATTCAAATGGAAACCTTTTTCCTTAGTGGCGGCAAGCAGTCTTTCTCTTAAAATATCTTCGGTGGGATAATCAGGTAGTTTCAGATAATGCACGCATGTGTTGACCGACGGATACGATCCCTCGCCGGCGTCCACTTTTCGCACGACGGTCAAACGAGGATAGAGATTGGCAAGACCACCGGGTGGCAGGGAACTGCAGCCAGTCGTAAACTGCAGGAACGCCTTCTTCTCCTCGGGAGACATCTCCAAGAGGACGTTCACAAATCGAAGGAATCCAGGACTAAAACAATTAATGGAAGTTATTATTTGTAAGATATAAATGAAATTTGTAATTCTTCAAAGTTACTTTAAGTTGCTTACCTGTCTTTGTTGTAACCAAGTTTGGGTTCTGTATAATTAAGCAGATCTTCCCTAGACCACTGTGGATTTTGATCTCCGCAAAGCATCACTCTCATTTCGTCCGGACTGAAAGCAGAAAGCTTCTCCATAGGGAACACCATATTGAAACCCTTGTGGAACGCCTCCAGCTGTCGTGCAATGCCCTTATCTAAGCAGAAGCCTAGCGTTAGATCAACATACTCCTCAACGTTCTCAATGTTGACCTCAATATCAGCACCGTTGGGTACCAAATCAACAGAGGCGAAACCAAACACGCTCGAACTAGGCGCGTACGTGAAAGTAAGAGCAAGATCTTCGAGCAACACAGGTCCGGACGGATGATTCAAGCAGAGATTCTGAATCTGGTGCGTCTTTGCCTCCGCCGACAGCGTGTGGTCCTGCATAATCAGCTGCTTCTGCTTAATCAGCTCCTGGATCTGCTTGAGGAAATTGGCGCGAATTGTATCGATGCTGGTGAGATCGTCATGTCCAAGAATGCCAGCATACCAGGCGCGCTTCTCATCGAACGTCATCTTCGGCGGGTCCAGCTCCAGCTCCTTCTCACTCTCCTCAGAGATGAGGCTCGATGTCATGATGTCGTCGTCGCCAGCGTTGCGCTTCGTGTACGTCGGGAACCCGATGCGCTCATTCACCGTGTTCTGGATCTCGCCGTGGCACATCAATTTGAGGAAGCTCTGCGACAGCGGCAGATCCACCAGTCGGCTGTCCTGCAGCACCTTGGCAAGGAACACGCCGAGGAACCAGAAGTATTTCACCGCTTTATCACAGACATCCGACGACTGCGGCAGCGGCGCTGGGAAAAGACCATCCGCGCGCTGCACGTAGAAGCCGGGCGGTTTGGCGCCCTCGCCGAGATCGACCGCCGTAGTAGCCGCCTCCTTAGAGGCAATCGGATCATCGTCACAGATCCACAGCCGCAGATCGCGTCGCTGCAGTTCGGCCGCGATCAGCGCGTAGAACTCCAGCGTTGGGCCCAAACCCGTACCTTCTTCACCAAGGAATTCCACTTCTAGAATTGATTTACGATCACAGTGTAGTTTCATCACTTGCATTCCCCACTCCAATAACGATTCACCTAGAAAATGACACATAATTTGTACATTAACCAACTTTCTTTAAATTCTCAGACTTCTAGGTTGATAACTTACCTCTTGGTACCTTAACACGTTCATGTTTAAGTCTCCCCACACGGAATTCATGAGGATCGTCCCTTCGCGGTGACAATCCCGGCGCACGTTGACGCTCAATCGTAACATCACGTTGCGTTTGCAGCCAAACAATACTCCTAGACGCACCAAATGCAGTGCAAGAGAAGTACAACTGACGTGTCTCGAACGGGAACAAAAACGGACACGAATGATTCAACTCCTCACACCACACTGGTAAACTTGCGCTGGACAATACGAGCGGATCCTGAATCTGCTGCAGTAGCTTGTTGGTGATCTTCTTGCTGCTAAACTCCTCAGGAGCAATATCAACGCGATCGAATTGCTGCTGCGTGCTGCTGGAGTCTTCTGCCGAGGTGGTGATAACAAACAAATGACGGAGCAACTGCAGGACATCCTCGACTGTACAGCTGGACACCGAAGGTGTTCCCGGAATAGGTGTGCTCGGCGACAATGTCGTCCCGGCTACCGAACTACTTCCGCTACGCGAATACAAAGTCACCACAGGCGTAGTGCGTCCATCCTCCTCCATACAACCATCGTCTTTCACCTCCTTGTAGACAATCACATACGTTGGCTCCCAAATACGACGCAGTTTCTCTTGCCTCGAGAAAAGGTCCGTCAGCTGGACCAATTCCTGCACAGCCTTGAATATCGTCCAATTAGAGTCGTTCAGCTCAACCTCAACATCGGGTATCCCAGGCAGGTTGGGCCCACGTAGAACAAGTTGCAACCTAGGCTGCGGCAAAAGGTCGAATTCAGTCGAACATCCACTCTCAGCCTGTCCCGGTGCGGGCACCTCCAAGTCAGTGGTTTGATTCACATTGGTCCGGCCGGGACGCGGGTCAAATGCAGGAATGAGCGCCGAGAATTGTCGTTTGAGAACGAATTCATCGTCCCAGGAGCGGCGTTTACTCGGCCGCGCCTCATATCCAGCGTCCTCCTCCATAAACGCAAGTAGATTGCGCGAGACCATCACTTCTTCATAGTCCGCATCGTCCTCGTTCTCTTCGTCGTCATTCTCATCGTCTTCGGCCATGTCCTCATCATCGTCTAATTCGGCTAATAGTGTGGGCGCCTTGCACGATTCGAGGAAATCCTCGAGAGACACCTGCTCACTGTCACTGCTCGTCGATGTTAGACTCATAGTGAGCGCCTGACTCAAGCCCTGCGCGGCAGCCGTTGTCGTCGGAATCCCACACGGTGTCGGATTATTACTCGACGACAGACTGGGATAACTCTGCGCGGTGCTTAATAAACCTCCAGGGAAATTACTGGATAGCGCCAACCGGACAAGACTAGTCACCGAATTTGGCCCGCGCGGATAGATATTAGCGTTGGCGTTATTCTGCGCGTTTGTGGTAATCCCAGCAGCGTTGTTAGGATTCGTATTTGAATTTGACGTAGTCGATACCGATCCCAAAGTGCGTCGTCTAGCCAAAGCTGCGAATGTTTCCAACAAGCTGGCTGTAGATGATGGTTCAATTTGATTACCAGCATCTGTTGTTAAATTTGGAACACTCACACTCATCGGATTCGTGACGACAATCGGACAATTTGACGAATTTCGTGCATTGTTTGAGCTCGTCACCGACAATTCTTCTGCAGCAGGTTCATCAGACTTACGCTTGGTGCCTTCCTGTTCAACGGCAATCTTCACACCGACAGCAGGTGCTTGTTGGTTTACACTGGCAAGACTTCCAATAGGATTCTGAGCACTGCCAACGCCCAAATTCAATAACTCACCCGAAAGGAAGTTGTTAGTGTTATTTCTAAAGATGTCAGTACCCTCGCGAATTTTATCCAGAGCTTCTACAAAGCTCTGCGCTGTGGCGGCCACAACTTGACTCGTTTTTGATCTAGCTTTATTCAGATTTGAAGAGTTGGGCTTTGCCTCACTGCTCTGACTAGAAGCTTGTTCATCCCAATAGCCTTTCGGGACATTACTAGGTTTTGTTGAATCCGTCAACGTTAAGCTCTCAACGATGGTAGCCAAATCGCTCGATACAGAATTGTTAATTGCCGACAGGTCATGGTGGGGATCTCTAAGAGGATGCACAACAACAGAAAGCTCGGAATCATTATTAGCCGCCTGACTTTCCGAAGTGACAGCAACAATTGCCTTAGCTTCAGCTCGTGCCACACTGAGTACACTCTCTGCTATCGTCTCAGCAGCTTGTTTGGCAGCCAGATTATCAGCTGAAGCCGCTTGTTCCGTAGATGCAACCGATTTAACATCGGTAGCTTCCGGCAAACTTGGCGTCGAACTACTCTTCCTACTCGTTAACACACTCTGCTTATCCTTCTCTTTTTTAGCACTAGCTGGTGTCTTACTCTGAGCCAAAACCTCTGCCTCATAGGTATTAGACAGGCGAAGATCATATTTACCTTCAGCTCCCATGCGGTAAGAATTCGAACCACCATGATCCCAGGTCACATCAATCCATCCACTGTGTATTTCTCCCGAAACTGTACCTTCTCCTTGAGGTGTCCCATCCTGGTCACGCCACTTCCAATCCATGCCACGAATCACCCTAGCCCCTACCGTAATGTGTTTCAACATCTGCGTCTTTAAGATCTTGCGTTGTTTCTTCAAATGTGCATCTGCCTCCTTGGCAGCCTTACCCAAATCCTCACAAACCTGCGTCACCTGTCCATAGATCTCGAAACCGGACAACGAAAGGTAGTGAGTTTGTCCAGAAGCGTTTTTACCTGCTTGCTGAATGCGTACGTGTCGCCAACCTTGATATTCATCAGTTGGCACCGTAATGGGCCATGTCCAGGTCGTGCCAGGCTCATTCAGCATCGTATCATCCGTGTGGGTACTCAAAGTCGTCCAAGTAATACCATCTCTGGACATTTGGAACAGCCAGTTTCTCAGCGCTGACCTCCCGTAGCCGCGTGCATGTCGCATTGTGTAACTCGTCGGGATCACGAATAAACCTAAATCGATACTGAACCACGACTTCTTATCGTCGTTCGTGTGGCAATTCAATGCCGATGAGTCCCTGGAAAGAATATCCTCAACATGACCATACGGTAAGTTCCGTCCATCAGAGCTCGTCACTGTTACCAAGCCATACTGCGCTGGATTCACCCACTCCGAACTCGTCCTTCCATTGGTGCCAATAAAGAAAATGATACCATTCTCGTCAAAGTCATGCGAATGTTTGAAAACTTGATATTTAGGATCTTTCACCTTCTTCAAAAACTGAAATGTACTGCGATCAAAGTCATACCACTGTTTGGCAACCATCTTCAGTAAATATCGCTCCAACTGCGCGACGGTACTCAACGGCTCCATCTTCAACCCTCTGCCAGTTCGGTCAATCAACGTGCTATCACCCGGTGCCTTCTCGAGACGGAATCGCAGACGTTTCGTCAAAATCTGCAGCCCATAACCACTTCCGGGAGTGTCGTACAAGTACACCGGCAACTTCTCAATACTCTCCAATACTGAAATCAGTTTGTGGACGAGAATGAGAATCGAGTTCTGTCCTTCATTGATTTGCTCTTCAAAACACTTCTTAAACACTTGCACGCGCTGTTTTTGGTACTTATTACTCTTGGACGACTTCAAACCCTGATCCCAATAACTTGTCGACAAAAGTGATAACAATGCCTGGACGAGCCCGGAACTATGAAGTTCGTAAGCACTAACAACGCCGTCCTCCTTTAGAATTTGCGTTAGTTCATCGAGAGCGTTACGAAGGATCTCCCGCCATGAGTTGCCACCATCTCGATTATTGCCATACGTGCATTGCTTCTGACAGGCTCGTTCAATGTGGGCGACAATATTACCCAACTTAGCAACCACTCCACGTGGTTGAGCCTGTGCCGCCTTGAAATATTCCTCGTAGAGCGAATGAGCCAGGTTCTTCACCTTCTGTTTGGTGGCCTCCATCTTGGAACGAAGACGTTTACCGCGTTTACTCGCCCATCCAGCTGCGAATTCGGCACCTGTACCCAAAACTTACATAAAATAAGTGCACAAATTTCGGTTAGCAATTATGACAATCAAAGGAAATTTAAAAAAAAGCTAACTACTATAGTTTTAGAACAAGTATTAGAAATTACCAGAATATAGCTTCCCAAACCTACCTAAACTCGTCTCTGCTGTAAAGGAATGTTTGGTGCCCCGATTCGATTCAAAAATAAATCCAGGTAGATCTTCGCGCAGAATCGTCGCCTGTTGCTGTCCATCAGAGTTGTGTATGTGCAGCTCAGCCTCCTTCCGCGATGACAAACTCCAATTTCCAACGACTAACCTGGTCGCTCCCGGTTTGGAGAGAATCGGCTGCGAATTCGCAGTGTTCTTAACGGCAGCCCGTGCACGTTGCAATTTCTCCAGAAATTCACCACGATTTTCTAAACATACAAATTACCCATAATATGTTTATATTACCAACGTAACTTGAAAAATATCTAAATTGATATTTATTGGTAAAACTCGCCATGATAAAAAGAAATAAAAACTTAAACAAAAAGGTAGTAAGCTCCAAGAGATAAAGCTTCTAAAATTAAAAATGGAAAGCACTTACCTTCGGTTGCATGGGAATCGGCCGCACGACCCTTGCCTATCGGAACAAAAGAAACAAAAACGACAATCACTTGTGTTACGACACAATGATGAAGAAGAAGAAGAGAAGGAGAAAATGCAAATCAACAAAACCGACTAATTGGGTTCAAAATCAACTATCGGAATACGCGTTTACTTACAATAACAGTGAGATCAGTGAGAATAAATGGGGCCAACTAACAGAACAGGCGAGAGAAAGAATCAATTCAAATCGATCAAAATAGAATCCATGCTGGGTGATAACAAAATTAGATATGAACATGAAAGCAAATGCTATCTTATTACATGACACAAAGTATGGGAGGTACTAAGACTCTACTTCATTCAAAATGTAATTGTCTGCGTTTTGTGTTGCGAATCAATGTAAGAGTCATGCTTTCTAGTTGTCTGCTGGTTACAGTTAAAAAATAGTTGCCGACGTGTGGAAATTACTCACCAGACGTATCCGCGCCGCCCTCCGGCGAGCCGCTCGAGTACATCGTTGCCAATTTACCATCCAAGATAAAACGGAACCATCCATTGGAGCCGTTGGAGAGCTCCAGGGCCGCGGCGTCCGACCAGATGTAGAGGCAATCACGTCCGCGACAGATGCACCAATCACGCCAGTTGTATGCTTTTCCAGCGAGGACTTCTTTGGCATCTTCGACTTGGGCAACTACGTCTACTGATTCTGGAGAAATGTATAAGATTAACGCACAAAACGTTTCTTAGATTTGTTTAGCCCAACATCAACTGAGTGTACACTAATGGAACATATTTCTTTGAAAATTTGAAAAAGAAAAGATGTTGGAAAGAAAAAATAAAGGAAATTTACCTTGCTCAGGGACAGGTTCACTTTCCTCCGAACTCCCAGTAGGTTCAGGTGATCCAGCCAAAGCTTGCACCTTCGAGAAAATCCCCAATCGAGCGAAATGATCCAGGAAAATATCCTGCGACTTGTTCATTAGATCTTGAATGATACCCAAAACGACTAGATGTCCATCTTCGTCCTCCTTTATAGAAAAAAGAAAACATGAAATCATTCCTTCAGAAAACATAGAGATGTTCGGGCTTTTGAGAAACATGATACAGATATCAAACATATTATACAGACACATCCTGGCAAGCAATGTTATGTTTCGGAGGGCAGCAAAAATAGCAAGCGGAACATTAGTTCAAACACGTCCGTTAAGAGATGATATTTAGTACTTTACAATATATGCGTTCGTATGGTGGACAGCAGCTAGGCCTAGCTGGGTACAACTAACCATGGATTGTGACTGTATAATGTGCTTGTCATTAACCAAAGTAGCTCGCACGTGGCGGACCAGCGCCCCAAGAGGGGTGCATCGACTGCTCGGCCAGCTATACGCAATCTGGAACAGCGTCCGTTTTAGATTTTCATAATCTATCAGTATTTGAATTCAAGCGAAAATTCAAATATAGAGTGGAGAAACGCATTCTGTTAAAAGCTAACACCGTCAAAAAACTACCATTAAAAGATGATTGTTGACGTGCGTTTCTATCACAAAATATGAGCGGGATATTTAAAAAAGATTTTTACCTCGTTATCCAGAACCACCCCGATGACCTCCACTAGCTGTGTTCCAAAATTATGTATATTAGCCTCCGGATGACAAAGCTCATCAAGCAGTGATGGTTGAATGTAGTGAATCATCTTCTTGATTAGGCCAAGACTTGCTCGGCGAACAGAAGGTAGCATTGTTGCTTGGAACGTCGAACAGAACACGGGCAGCAATCGGCTGAGGTATACAGGAGCCATTTCAGGATCTCCACGTGGCTCTACACTCTCCTCGCCATCTTGATCAGTCTTACGCTGTTTATCCTTATCCAGAGGAATCATCCACTCTCCGGGCGACTGCAGGATGGCGGCAACCTCCCTGTGTCCTTCATCAATTCGCTCTCGAGCCTTATCCAACGGAGTTTTGCCATCTTCGTCCCTTAAATCCGGATTGGCACCATAGCGTAATAGGACTTTCGCGATCGCAGGACGACCAAAACAGGCCGCGTAGTGCAGAGAGGAGCTTCGCTGACCTTTATTGACATCCGCCCCTTTCACGCAGAGATAGTCAACCATCTCCTGTGTGCCGAAGGCTGAGGCCCAATTGAGGAGCGTCTGCCCGACATCGTCCATAAAGTTCACTTCGACGCCACCGTTTTCGATTGCTTCGATCAGGGCATCGGTGTCCTTTGAACGGATGCAGTCAATTAGCTGGCGATGTGATTTCTCGGCGGCTGAATCCATGCGACGAATGCGTGGCATTAGCTGACCGGTGCTGGATGGTCCTGCCTTTCCTAGGGCGCGACGTCCTTCGAAGAGAAGGACAAGGAGCAAGTCAACAAGTCGCATCGAGTCTAGGACGCAGCGTTCGTCGCCTTTCAGGGATTTTTCAATTGCGTCTGGCAATTCTGATCTTAATAAATCCTAGAGAAACGAAGAAAATTACATCATTACAAACCTGAGAAATCTTTAAAGAACGATAATTTATGACTTTTATCTAAGAAAATCGATTTCACAAGGAAGTGGCTAATGATGGATAATCTTCCCTATTCCATAAAATGGAGAAAAAAACTTACATGTGTGATAGTAGGTGATCCACGACACAATGTCGACAACAAACTAATAATGGTTGAAACGGAAGCAGCAGTTGCTTTCGGATCGGGAATGGGTGCCGGCGCTGTGGTAGTAGCTGAAGCCTTCCCCGGGGTGCCCTGACTACCAGTAGCCAAAGCGGGACCAGCAGCATTTGATAATCTATGTAGCAATTCACTAACTAGACCTAAACAAACATAAACCAATTTATCACCAAAAACGTCTCTAAAACTCGAAAAGCAAAACGTTCAAAACTCACCATGTTGAGCCAACGGAGCCGGATCAACACCACGTCGCGTAAAGCGGTCCGCAACGGAAGCAAAACACCGCAGGGCCCCATCGGCGACAAGCGCATCTTCGTGGCGTAGCAGAGTACTCAACGACTGCACGCACGATGGCAGCTGTGCATCAGCAGGCTCCATTTTCGTGCAGAGTCGCGAGACGACCGCCATTGCCGAGTGCAGCGTATCCTTGTGCACACGATTGCCATTGTCGCGGATGAAGGGCAGAATGTTGCTGAGGCCGTTTGCCTCAAAGACGGCGCCTGCCTCGCGCGTACAAATAAGCTCGAGCACCTTCACGCACTGCTCGGCGAGATCCTTGCTGGTGCGCGACGCCAATTCGCAGACGGTCAGCCGATTGCAGATCGCCTTTACGGCGCCTTCCATCGAAACGATGCGTCGGGTGCACTCGGCGGAAACGTCCAGGTAGTATGTGATGGCGCGTGCCGTAACCTCGAGCACATTTTCGGGCGCTTGTTCGTCGAGGAAGATACGACAAAGTGCTGGTAGAAATGTACGTGGTGGACAACTAGAAAATAGGTTATATTAATTAGATTTGTACTTCTAACCAAATTATACTTTACTTAACCTCAATCAATTTTGCCTATCACATCAATAAATTGACTTAACAAAATCTTTATTAACCTAATAAAACATTTAAAACCTATCAAAGCCTTGTATAACCTAACAAAACCCTCTTCAACCTAACAAAAACTTCTTTAATCTAATAAGAATGAACGAAAGAAATAATTTTATGTTTTATCAAAATTGGTAGCATAGTAATCCCTATGAGCCTACTAAAAACAAAAGAAAACTGGTGTGCCGGAAGTAAAACATTTACAAACCGCCAACAAAGATTCATCTACTCATCATCATTACCTCTCGAAACAGCGATCCACATTGTCCGACATGAGTAGCATCATGCAAAGCTGTTCGAGGGCAATCAGCTGCATGTCGCGCTCGTCGCCCAGCCCGCTGCTCAGCCATTCCAGAAGCGTCTCGGGGTCCGGGTCCGTCATCTGCAACAAGCAAGCAGGAGAAAATGTCGTAAATTAGTAAACACACCTTTACATTTACTATCAGTGCAGAGAGGCCATACGGCTGCATGGGTATGAGGCGCGTGGCGCTCGTAAAAACAAAGGGCAGCGATAATAAACCGAGAGCCCGCGCAAAGTGGGCACCGCCAAGACAACAAACGCGCATCTATAATAAAATACGAGCGACAACAAAACAAAACGCAGGAACAGAGGCCGGGTACCACCATCGTCGCCGCCGACCAAATCTGGGGTATATGGAGCGGTGGGCGGGCGTGCATTAACAATTCATCGCCAAGAACGTGCAGTTCGACTACGAGACGGCTAGGACTTGAAGACGCGTGTGATACAGAATGTTGAAATCGTTTGTTGTTATTGTTATTGCTACTGTGTGATATTCGATAAAATAGAAACAAGACCTTCTCATAGAATGAGAATTTATAGAGACATTCATTGCATTTTACTTATAAATAAATTATAAAATTGATTTTTATAGTTGACCTATGCGAATAATTTAACTTATACCATACATTTTGTACATATAATTCCTGTTTTTATGAAATTTTAAATGGAAATATACAAATTTGAATATTTCTAGTCTATATTCACTTTTTAATCAATTGAATCCAGTTTTTCATGAATAGATGCAAGAAAATCCTTGAGTTTTGGTCGAAACATCCTAACGAGCTCACAATTCACCTGAAAATTCCAATTTCGTTATTATCGATGATTTTACCGATGAATCCTATTAAGCCAAAAGTTCCACAATATTCACACTTTCAGTTATTACCGTTCATTTTAAATTTGCTGTAATCTTGACTAACAATGCTTAACGAGATATGACGGCGCTTTTATGGCCGTGACGGGCACGACCGCCTTGCATTCTCTCCACCGATAAGTCGGTAATTAATTGCTCAAAGCAGTATTTCATTGAAATTACTATAATAAGCGGCACCCATGCAAGGATAGCAGAAGCTACAATTCCCACTCATATCAAACATTGCTACCTGATTTCATCTAGATATGCAAATGTTCCTCTGCTTAAACTTAAGATGTTAAGTTAAAGCAGATAATACCAATTCCCAAAAACAAACACCTATTTGGGGAATTCTACAAAAAGGCTAATAAAACAGCTTGATAAAGCCAACAGCAAATAATAATCAACCTAATGAAAGTGATTCCTTTGTTTTGAAATGTTGAAATGCTATTTATAACCAACTACCTGTCGTCTGTCTGATTCATAACACGGTAAGTAAACTCGAGTGTGAATCATACTCACACGGGGCGTTCACACATTGCTCGCTTTCGATTTGAAAGACAATTTTTGTTCGTGTAGTTCGTACTGAAATATTGAAAGAGAAACTATTAAATACCTTAATTCGTTTGTCACGAAAGTTTGAATCGTTTGGCAAACGAACTAAAAGCTCGAAAAATCCCAAAAACAGAAACTATTATGAACGACTCGTACAAAAATGTTCATTCAAACTGAAGTCGGACAATGCGTGCACACCCCTTGTCAGTGCAAATCGCACTGTAAATTTCAAGCTTGCTGCGTTTGCGATGACTTGTACCTATGGGTATGCGAAGCACATTACACGAAAATACCGACAAAGGAACGGAACATACACGCAGGAAATATACAATTCGCAAAAGTCGCAAAAACTCTTGACGTGAAACGCAGACACTCGCTCGGCGAGAATACTGGCGTTGCTCAACAAACTTTGACTCTACGCCAAAAATCAATTCGTCGACGTACTTAAACATTACATTACTTTGTATGTAAACGTAAAACATTGCGAGCATGTCGGCAAAGGAGCACAACAAACTCTGCACGAACGAAAATCTCAATAATAATTTTCGGTCGAAAGTAAAACCAAATCGCGTTCCGTTTCCATGCGCACCAATCAATTTGCGCCGCTTTCCTTTCGTGGCCGGCGATCGCTAATTGGCAATTTGGAAGGCGAGTTTGACCACAATACCACGCGGATGTTTGCGTGATCGAGGACATGTAAACGTCGAAAAAAAAAACTGCGTAAGAAGCGCACGCATGCGTACTTTGTTGGTTTGAATAACGCGTTTTACATGCGGATGTATGTAAAAAAGCGCTGCTTGCACATCATACTCGTACTGTGCTAGTCTCGTAGTGTACACAACATACAGTCCAAGAGACATACATACAGCCTAGAGACGATACGAAAACAAACTAAAAATAAGTGGGCAACACACGAAAAAGTAGGCTAAGTTTAAGCGCATTTACTGATTAATCTAGCTGCAACTGCGAGTAAGCAGAAAAGTATCCATGACGCCACGACTGAAAAGCCTGACCTCAAAGAAAGGCGAGTATCTATGAATGGAGTATTTCTTTGATTGGCTAGTTGCATAGATTGGTTTATCAGAAAAAGGAGGAGTTTGAAGGAGATAACACTCAGGGAAATGTGAAAAGAGCTCCAGTAAAGTATGCTCAATTAATCCTAGCGTTTTTTAATTCCGTTTAGATCATTAGATTAACCGTTTTGAGTGGCATTAGTGTGTTACGATGATTTATGTTGTTTGGTGCGACGAAGTAAAGAACCAACAGATTAAGACATGTCAGTTGTAGACATGTCAAAAAAATATCGGTATTGATAAATATCGATATATCGGCCTTAAAATTTCAATATTTATCGATAATTTCATTTTCCATAATATCGAAATTTTTAATATCATTTTGTATAGGTTAGTTATTTATTTAGTTATTTTATACAGGTTAGGAACACGGCTGAAGTCAGTGCATGAGTCCGAGATTCCGTGTAAATTAATGATCACTGCAGATTGTTGGGAACTGTAGTTAGTCCTCAAACCAATATATAGATGGTGTTCCTGTTGAATTTAGATTTGATCGATATTGATAATATCAATATTTTCAAGACGATATTTCGATATCGATATACCGAAAAATTGGAAATATCGATTTCGACAAATGACTAATGTGCAGCTATGACATGTCTAATGTGCAGCTATCAGCTTATTTATTTAACGTCAAATCAAATATTTTTTGTAACGGAGAAGATGATATTTCTGCATAGCACAACTATTTACTATAGACGATTCTACACATCCCCTACTCATTTTAAATAAATTATTAAGCACACATACACCTTTTATAAAACAATAAATAGCCGTAAACAGTTTTCGAATTCAAATATGTAAAAAACTGAAACAGCAAGGCATAAAATAATGTATTAATGCCACAATAAACACACGATATCAATGTTTGTTCAGCCTTCTCCGTAGTTGTTTTATTGTTATGAAGTCGACCAGGGAAACTTTCTACACGCAAAACTCGTGCCCGTGTTTTGCGCGTGCCTTTAGTACCGAAAAGCTGCTCGAAATGCGCAACATATGAATAAACATTACAAAAAACACAGCTGAATAATTAATGTGTTAATGGCGTGCGCATGCAGGCCGGCTGGCGGCGGTCGGTCGGCATAAAAGTGTCTTCACGTGAGCGTTTGCTGCTCGTATTCACACTTTCACTCGTTTTATTTCGTCTCTTCGTTTCAACAAAGAGACTCACGGGCTCAAAACTCCAAGAAATATTAATGCTGAACAAAGCATTCGTTATCAACACATGAAGAATAAATAGAACGCCATTTTGTATGTGATAAATGTGCCATTGATTCTTATTTACGTTGTCTTTCAAATTAATCGGATACAAAAAAAAGACACGCTATACAAAAAGGAGGAACAAATTTAACAAATCAAGTAGAAAATGCTCACACCTTAAGTCAAAAGTTCACTTTACGCTGCAACACGTATTAACGATTAATCCTTCGTTTCAAACTCAATAAAATCGATTTTTAAACGCACGTTAATCAAACACGATTCTATATCCTTCGATACGCACGAGAAAATCGCACAAATTTAACAAACTGAATCGATCATATTAACAAGACAACAATCAGTATTACAATCTCTTGTTATAACTGCAGAAAAGTGCAGTAGTACAACAACAATGCCACTTTAAGAAGCAGAAAACAATCGACTAGCAGTTCAATGAAGAAATCTATCATAACAACAAACGGGTTTCGCAACTAATGTTAAACAGACGCAGATAGATGTACTTAACTCTAGCTATCGACGTTGCTAGAGCAACATACATCAATGGGTGTTTCCAGGTTCAAAGAAGTTAATACGTGCGCGCTGACACGGTAAAGTGTATGCTGCACGTCGCCCGTGCAGGAAATTGAGATGAAACGCAAGGAAAATTCAATCTTCGGTATTGGGTTTTCGACGGCAGGAAATTTAATGGCAGGCAACGCATGCGGCAATTAAAATCCGAGCGTGGCTTTTTTTGGAAAAGAATCGTATACTTTTCGCTAGTAGTACCAGTAAGAAGTGTATTTTTACAAAAAAAAGAAAGCCAAGGAAATGAACAAAAACGGGAGAAACGAAGAAAATTCTAAAGATATTTTATTGAAGCAAGTTGGAGGTAATGTTATAGAAGGAAACATGTAATGTCGTGGTTGTTAAAACGATTAAGGTTAACGATTTCAAGATATCATTTTACAAGACAAATTATAAACATTTTCTAAGTTTTTTAGTATCAGGATGTGCTATAACATTTCACGAGGTTGAACATTCAATGAAGTTGTTTATGACTACCAAAAAGTCATTCTGTACCATTACATTCCAATGATAATAGACATTCATAAACATTCAGTTTATTAACTTCTAACATTTATTCCAAAACGGTCTTAAAATCATTAACAATAATTACTGATGAATAAAATTACGAAAATAATGATTAAACAATAAGAATATATCTAGTTTTACTTCAGTCGTGGGGACAGAAATAGGCAAGTCAAGGGTACCCAATAATTCCGGGTTACTCGGATTTCCCTCTAGTCAGTTTCGGGTTAAACCGGACTTTTACTTTCAAGGATTTAACTCGGATTTTCGTAAAAGTATCGGTTTCTATACCAGAATCAGCTGATCTTGAAAGTATCGGGTTCCGATACCAGCATCGACGCGAGTGCGCCCCACCATTGCTTAGTTCTGAAGGATCTGTTTTCAAACCCGAAAACGACGCGGTGCGCTACACCATTGCTTGGTTCTGAAAGTTCTGTTTTCAAAACCGAAATCAACGCGAGAACTTGTTGATACTTGACACTAAAACAGCAGCGATTAATTACTCCCGCGATTGCGGTCCATAGACACGCATCAGCTCGTGTTTTAACATGTTTGTTTGTGGTACTAGCGAACGAAGCCGCCAAACTTTCTTCAAATTGAGTAGTGATTATATTTCATGCATATTTGGAAAATGAGAATAGCGTTTCTCTTTGAGAATACTGAATTGAATTTATCTTTTTTTCCAAATTTTTGTCTTTTATATTACACTAGGGGGCGCTGTAAACGAGTTTTTGCTCGGATTTTAAACCCGGGCGTTCACAGACAAAATCGTAACCGACCCGGATTTCCCTCTTTTTTTGACACGCCTAGTCAGAAACACTTTTTTTGTTTAATACGCATATTTTACAATTCCTAGACTAAACATTAATTATACTTTCTACATCAACATATAAAAAGCTTAGTATTTTTTACATAAGTTTTGGTATCCAACACCTACGCCACCTATACAGCAGGATCAGCAGATTGCTAGTTGTAATCGTCACACTGAATACATCAAAAAAAAATCACGTTTACGAATTCGCCTGAACAAAATCAACTTGAATCGAATATTTAACCAACTTTGAGTATGCCCTCTCGCCCAACCTTCACTGCGTTTATTTTGTATACAATTATTTGTATTCCTGCCCAGCCCGGGTAAGCTTAACGCAAAGTAGCGTGAACAAAAAAAAAACATTTCGACATCGACAATACAATCCACAATGGGCGCTGCTGTAA
>WSZQ02000013.1:1940537-1953861 GCA_019419845.2 Weissflogia rhopalogaster
GGCCCTGCGACCTTACAAATCTCGGAGTAATATTTTTAAGACAAGCCGCTAACGCGCATTTACAAGGTACGCGATAAAACACCGCACGACAAATATTGCCTCTCAACTTGCTCGAAGGGAAAAAACATTCAGAGAAATGCATTTATATAAAAGCACAAAAAGTTTGAAATTTTACAAAAAATGATATTTCTCTGCATGAATCACGTACAAAAGCAAATCCTACCTGCAAGTTTACGTGTAAGTCACCACGGAACAAGGAAATCGTCGTAATACGATTTTAATACGCTTACATAACTTTTACGCCGTATGCTTCGACTTAATAAGTGACATAAAACACGACTTTATCTATCCACCACAGCATGAATCCACAATGAAGAAATCGCAAGGCATCCTCATAATCGTAATGCGACTCCTAATTAACGATGAAATTTAATGACGCTCTGGCATCATTGTTGTGTTGGCAGCCGTTCATGCTGTACTTTTTTCCTACCTCTTTTCATTGCGGAAACATCGTAAAAGTTCTGGTTGCCCCAGCACTGCCCGATTATAAGTCTGTGCTATAAAATTTGGCTTCAGATTTCCTACAAAATGATATTATACGATGAAGGTACGGTACACAATACAAACATGGTTGGAAAGCACTAAACCTTTCAGAACTGCAGGCGGATTAAAACAATCGCAAAATTGAATGGAGGTCTATAAAATGGGCTTGTCAAATTGCTTGTCGTAAAAACTAGCTTATACAAACTGTCTTGGGAGAGAGATCGTAAAGCTGAAAGGCTATTATAGTATGGTCAATCTTTGAGCAATCAAAAGTGGAGACATGAAACGATGAATTATGATGGGATGTCATTTCGTTTATTAAAGGCATATCGCTTTCTGTTTGCTGAGATTCTAGAAAAACTCGAGAAAGTATTTTTGTTATTTAAACTAGGTATTAGAGAGAGCATGAAGTTTCTAGATTTAGATATTAACCTTTCGACTATCACTAATTGTAGAAAATAAAATCAATGGGTTTGTAAAATACAATCCAGGGGTCGAAAATGTGTAAAGTAATCGTAATCTAATAATGTATCAAATACAATTAAAGAGGCGGTAGAGACAATTAAGGGGTTCGCAAGCTGTGATATGCCTCTTTGTAACTACAAATCAGTATTTGATAAACTGTATATCATGGGTTGGCAAACCCTAAACCATGGATTGGCAAAATGCAATTTAAAAAATCATCACTGGGACATGCAAATATCGGTATGAAGGTATATCACGATGTAGTTAATTTCTAACTTTAACATCTGAATCAACTTAAGAAGATAAATATTGTTAAAACCACAATAAATACGGCAATTACTACCCTTATAATTATATAGCTAACCATAGTTAATATCTATTTCCGAATCATTTACGAAACATAAATTACGAAAGTTATAACAACACGTTGAGCAGAACGGAACAGGTTTTCCACATTGTCGGAAACGCTATGTAGTAATAAAACCAGCGAACCTGACTGAACGCAATCATAAATATTAAATGCAACTGTTCGATTTGTTTGTGAATAGTTTCACGCACGAACCACCCTGACAAAGCATGGTCGAAACCCACCCAGTGTGACCCAAGCCAGCCAGCCAGCCATCAGTTGTCACAACGATTCAAGTTGATTAAACTTTACGCTCATGTTTCATTTATATGCACAACAAACAAGCAAACAAAATCCTTACAAATCGCTGAAAAGTACGTTTTCGTATCAGGTTGACACCGAGAAAGATAATGAAAGAAAATACAGATGATAGATATCGAATGTCTGTTCAACATTAGAAATTCTTCATGGTACACTGGCACGTTAGTAGGTACTTTGCACATAAATCGATAAATTGGTAATGCATTATGCTACAGCTACCAACTCGCTACCACAGAATGGAAAATTCAGCTACACGTGATCGAAATGTAAACAGCTCTAAATATACAAAGCATTAAACACGAACCAATTTAGTGACGATCCGGTAGCATAAAACTATAAACGAAATCCTTCTTTATACGTGAAAAAGTAAGATATTACTCACAAGGGGCAGACACGAATTGTCCGTATTGGATCTGACTTTCAATTTGGAAATCTCCCAAGTTGAAACAAAACACACATTCAAAAAATAAAAAGTTAAAATAGGATTGTTACTATCTGTCGTGGTATTTGATTGTTAGTGGTTAAAACTCGCCAAAATTGTGCTCGTATTCATCAGTTAACTCCCCAAGCAAATCGCACGCATTACTTCAATACATCTTCAATTACGTCTTTACTGTCAAACGGAAGCTATACTGCAACAAAATAACAGTTTTTCACATGGTTCGCAGCAATTTTACCACAGCACACAATTTTCTCACTGCCACTTATTGTTAAACTCAAGCTTTCCAGATGTGTTTCAATTGAAATCTACATTCTTACCGCAAGTACCATTGTTTAACAAAAACGAGTGCCACATACTTGCAAACAAGTGGTATTTATTTAGCGTAGAACAATGTAAAAAGTCTTGGTTTAGTCTTCAATCATTCTCGGCAAATTCCTGACCAAATTCCACAAGTTTACTTTAGTTCAGTCATTTGGTGATTCGGCGGATAAAGCCCGAGAAAATTCAGTAAACGCCTGTGCAACAAAGAAAATACCAAATAATTTATGATGGCATGTGTGTAAACCGCAACAACGTTCGAGTGCAGTGTAAACTGTGTGCTTTATTAAATTCCATTGTAGTTGGTGGGAAATGCAGGTAAATGTTACTCGAATAAGACCACAAATCGTAAAATGAATATATAGTCGACGATAGATTTAATGTTAGTACAAAAAACTGCGGTTGTGTAAAGTGCAAGTTGTTAGTGCACACATTTTGTGCAACAATCTTCCTGTGGTTGCACAAATTGCACCTCATTGCAAACATTTAGCGTCGTTCTAATTTCTTAGAATGAGATATTTGTTAGCGAGAATATAATTTTCTATAGTCATCAATTTTAGTTAGGTTGCTGAAAGTGGAATGGAGGGGGAAGTCCGTGGACCAGTGAAAACATACTACTTAATTAAAACAGAGCAACCGTTAGTCGATAGTTTTATGAACGTTGCAACAAATTTAGATTTTCTGCGTCCTATCAAACGTATAGAGGCATCAAGTGCAGAAAATCATGTACTTTTCACTCTGGTAAATGAGGTATCACCCCTTAAACCCCTAATTATGTTCAATTAAATAGTTCTACATCTCTTTTACGGATCAAATTTGGTATGTTTTTTACATTACTTATATTTATGACAAAACTATCTAAATAAAACGTTCTAAAACCGAAATAAAAACCAAATGTTGAAATGTTAAAATTTTTTATGTAACCGTGAGAACGCCATACATTAATTCCCAACACGTTTTTTAGTGTTTACAAAGTCAAACTGGATTCAGCTTAACTTAACAATGCGCAACAACTGCTTACTTCTTTCTTGAACGTTCTCTGCCTGGGCAATGACCTTTCAATCAATTTTATGCCATGCCTACTTTTGTTAATAAATGTTATACTATTACAAATGTTCGGTTATTACAAATTATGCGCACATACATGATGTTGAAGTTTCCACAGCTCTATTGTTGTAAAATAAGTTGTGTTCATTGCGATCGGTTATTTCATCGTCTGGTAAAATGATTTCGTTTACTCTTTGTTGAGTGTAACAAACGCTGACTGTAATCGGTGATTAATTGATAATTACCAGTGTTGGGAATATTAGGATTATTATTGGTACAATGGGCGATACATATTTGTTTTCGTTAATTCTATTAATTTTAGTGACTTATCAGCTGACATTAACATTCTATTCCATAGACTGTTGTTAGTCATTGAACTAGTGGGTTAGTCATTTCTGTCATTCGTTGATATGTAAAATCATTATTCATGTGTCATAATGATATGAATTGTTTAAATTGAGATTAGTAATTATTCCTGGGACATCTCCAATCCTTGTTAGAATCGTCAGGTTATTTTTATTGAAATCTGTAGATGATAATGAATAAATGATGAATAAACTAAACAATCGGTTTCCCTCAATAAAATTTACAGGTGAATTTGAGAACGAAGGCAGGGAAACTGAATGTCCACGGGCAAAGATGAAATATCAAACATAACGAATCGATACTCGTATTTGATCTATCGATGTTTGGAAGAACACACATATTTTTCTAATTTCTATTACACAGTCTGTAAGATTGAGTGGAGGGGGAGGGTTGTGAAACAGCGAAAATAGACCACTTGATGCTAAGTTCTTGCTTTTATCCCTTTCAGTAAAAAATAGATAATAATTGTTTGCCACTTATAAAATTTGTTTATTTGCCCTTTTCGAATAAATCCCATTTTCCAAGGGACAAACTTATAGCGTTGACATTTAAAACAATCTGCCATTCAACCACATTCTGTTGTGCTCTTTCACGAGTTGTTGCGACTTTACAAGCCTGACCTGACTAAATACGCCGGATGCATAATATAAAAGCAGTACAAACGAGCACAGTTGGCGCAAATGACAATCAGTACCACCAGCCCGAGACGGACAAAAGGCGCACGCGCTAAAGAAGACTCATTTGGCGCAACTTCCGCGAATCGCGGCGTCGTTACGGCGCATTTTTTCGCTAACGTAGCCGTCGAATAATGTGCCGCATACACGCGACAATCGCTTTCAAGTGCAATACAAGAACAGTGAGAACGTTTAAGCCAGGGTTTCCCAACATGGGACACACGCCTGACAGGGAGCAATTTGATTGGTTAGGGGGGCAATTCGGATAGGGATCTCAACAAAAAAATTATCAATATCGACTCACCACGACCAAACCAAATGACCCCTGACTCTTAGTTCCGTGTTTGGGCAGAGGTAAGGACCCCCACTCGGTCGCAGACAGAGGATCTCCCTTGATCGCATATTTGACTTCAGAATCGAACAGGGGAAATCCCCCTTTGATGCCAAGTCCATCTTTTTGCGAATACAAATTTTAGAAAGGCTCAGATGGAGCATGGCACAAGAAAACGGTTGGGAAACACTGACATGAACGGTGGTAAAGGGACGAGAGGTGGGATTGAACAACGCGACCCGGTCAAGCGACACAAACGGCGCACACCAACCGCAGAGATAAAGATAAATGTCACGTTGTGGCTGATGGCGAAATTGTGGTGTTGGTGGCGGGCGTATGCGGACGTGTGTGCGTTTCATCGGCTGGAAGGAAGGTGTGCTAGAAAAGCAGTGCCAACGTCAGCGGCGGCAACGGTAAATTTACAGCTCGAGCGCGGCGAGCCATCGCGTTGTAGGCCAACGCCAGGCGGAACAAGAAGAACGGCAGACGGATCGAGATCGCGCTTCGGCTACGAAACGCGACGAGGAAACGTGAAACATGCACAAATCATGGAGGCCATCGTGATAATAATAAAGGCTGGAGAAACGCGTAGCTAAAGAAATTCGCCTATTTTTCGCTTGAAAATGTAATTGTTCCGGAATTCCGAAACTATTTGCTGAAATAAATTGAAAAAAACTTTAATTTAAATGTTTTGATAAACTCTTTCATGTCTACCTAGATCAACAATGTCAGGAAATTCAAGAGAGAATTGTTTTGAAAACATTTCACTAGTATAATAACTTTATTCTATGAAACATCGTGTGGAGGGGGAAGGTTCCGAACCGGCGAAAGTAGACAATAGCACATTAATAAACCTCGAAGGCTTTTAACAGAGAAAAACTTTAAATGACTTAAATGAAATACAAACGAGTTATTACCATATCATAATTTCGAGTGGATTTGTTTATTTTCCTGCCAATTATCATCAAATTGACATTTTAATCCCCCCCCCAACATTTACCAACTTTCCATTCTTATCCCAAAGATAGAGCCATCTTCAAGACATCTCCAATTTCACAAATTTAAACTTCCCGATAATTCAAAACTAATTAAGATTTACCGAAACTATAAAAGAATAAAAACAAAGCCAAGTTAGGTCACAACTCCCCTCCCTTTTCCTCTTTCTTCCACCTCCGTCATCATCTCTTACAACCAACAACTGTAAACTTTGACCAAAAACCCATTTTCCACCAACCAACCAACCGGATTCTGAACACGTTAATTCACTTTTGGTATCTACTTCCTACATACGTCACTTACACAAAGCGCACCACAGACCGGCATGTTTCGAAAATGATAAAGTTCTAGAAGGATAGACACGAGAACACGCTCGTGCCAAACAGAAGGCGAATGAACACACAAAAAAAACTTACTCTTTGTAAGTTCTTCGTGTACTCACCAAGTATTAGCAGACGGTCTGCACGTACTTGCCTCATACACAGAACAAAGACCTCTTCAAATTCAAGAGCGAGTCCATCAACCTGGGGAGAGAGTAAGTGCACGACATATGGATTTACTTTGTGTTTGAAATATATGATAAAATAGACAGTCTAAACCGGCGCTAACAACAAAAGATCAATTCTCTCAAAAATTATTCGTATAGAAATTATTAACACAGTCCCGAATTCTATTTAATTCTATACGTGTATAATACGAAAAATAACTGTTGATACAGCCAAATAATTACGAAAAATGATTTACCTCAGTGTTGGTTGTGTCTTGCGACACTCAGGCTCGTCGTGGGGGCTACGTAATTCCTGCAACAAACAGAATAAAGCGTTAATCATGTAATCACTAACCCAACATCTGTGGCTAGACCCATCACGCAAAAAAGGAGATAACCATGAAATGTCAGTTGTACAGTATGGTCGAAGAGTTCCTACACATGCTTGAAATAACTTCTGCTTCTTAATTAGTTTCTGTGTGTGATGTCTAAATATAGGTTTGTGCAGAAAATTACTCATAATTAATCAAAATTCCTTCTTCCAAAAACGTTTTCATTAATTTAGGAGTTTAAAGGTTTATGTCGCTTATAAATCAAATTTGTACACTATAATGTATGTTACTATCAGTAACAAAAATCACAAATAAACACAAATAAATAGCTGTGAATGGCGGATAAACTATATTTATTTTTCAATATAGTTTATTATGTCAGTTTGGAAGGTAATTACCATACGAATTCGAATTCCGAATGGAGAGGGAAGACCGTGAAACGCACCACAGAACATAAAAAGAACAAAAATCGTAAATAAACGCAAGGAAATAGCGGAAAATGGCGAATAAACTATATTTCCTCTTCAACGTAGTTTATACTGTTAGTTAGTTCCACTCGAATACGAATTTTTAGTGGAAGGCGGAAACCGTGACATGGTCAAAACGCACCACAAGACATAAACCGAGTAAAAATGACAAATAAACGCCAATAAAGTGCTATAAATCGAGAATAAACAATGTTTCCTAAACATTTTTCTTATTTTCTTTTACTTTTTTTTGTAACGATAGAAATCCGAATTTCTAGTGGAGGGCGAAGACCATGAAACGATGAAAACACTCTACAACATATTATCAAACAATCAAACACTAATAACCATGAACAAATCAAATAAAACAAATTAATAGTAAAAAAACATTGAAATCATTCATCCGAGTGGGTGCCTACATATTTTGCTACGAACTCCGTCACGTGTCGCAAATCGCCATTCTGCGATTAGCCCAATATAGTGAACGTAAACAAACTGAATTACAGAATGAGCTAAATTCCAGCGCAAACACGCCTCCACACGCGCACTGCAAATTTACGCCGTCCGCGAGCACCCATACATTTGCAAATTTTGTGTTTACGCAACAAAGTTCAAGGCTCATAAACACATGTTCAATAAACAATAATATATCGCAAATAAATCAGACAGCCGCTTCAATAGCTACAAAAAAAAGACCACATAAACAACGTTTAAATACTTAGAATCGGAGACCGGTTTTCTAAAAAGGAAAAAAAACATTGGCATGTGAAATTTTGGCGAAAATATAGAGCACACAACCTAAAGGTTAGATGACATTTTACATGCGATAAAACGTTAATAATTAATTTCCCCACGTCCTTACTGTTGACAATATTCCATTGTTGGACGCATTGAGAACGCAGTTTAATTAATGCCCGCTTGCTCGCAAATGTATGGATGGATGGTTAGGGCGTAAATGGAACGCTCGACAGGCGCAGGTAAATCATTAATTAACAAAGCTGATTAATCTGGGGGATTTACAGTGTTTGGCGATGGCATTCAACAATTGGATATGTTTAGAGAAAACATTATTGATTCGCTCTCAGAGATAATGGAAGACGTATTTAAAATTGTGAACAATCGATGGTTTCAACATTGAAAAATTAAATTTTTGAGCTATATTAATATATAATTGCCCCGAAAAAAAACATTTTTAATCTGTTAAAATGTGTTATGAACGATGGTGTACTACAAAACACTCCACATTCTTCAATTAAACAGAAATAAACGTTATTTAATCAATTAAACAAATAAAGACACGCTTGCAATGTGATTTATATGTTTAAACATGATTAATATTAATATGATGAAAATTTTTCAAGATACAATATATTAACAATTGTTAAAATCAAGGTTTGTATCACCATTTTGTTAAAAATGGTAAGAAAATAGTCAAACGACCCTATAAAACGGTATTCCTACTATAAAATCAGTAATATAAGTAAAGATAAATAATTTAATTCCAACAGGAGGGATGCCAAATTTTCACGAAGTATCGATACTTTTCGGTATCGATTTTTTGGAAATTTCGATATCCAAGTATCGAAGAAAAGTATCGATGCTTATTGACATCGAAAATACCCATTGACGCCATCTGTTAAGATGTATTTATGTGAATGTAGTACTAAAATAATTAATAATAATTTCAGAATAAATGGAATTTTAAAAGTATCGATACTTCAGCACTAAGTTTCGACTGATTTCATTACAAATGTATTGATCGAATTATAATTTGTCGATTTGGTGGCATGGTATAAAGATTTTAATGATTGAATTTCGATATTTTCAAAATAACCAACGCTGCACCGGGACCGAATCGGTCGCTCAGAGTACGATTGCCATCATAATTGGTGGTTGTGATTAACCGATGGCCTCAGTGTAGGGGCATGTCAAAAAGTATCGAAAATGACTAATTCAATACTATCGATAAGTATCGAAAATTAAAGTATCGATAAAAGACGATAAGTATCCACACGTAGTATCGATACCGATATTTTTTTGACATCCCTACCCTACTGTAAATATACAGAGTTCAAATCATTTTGTTTATCGATTTGCAGGTAGTGAAAAAGTCTAGACAAATGAGAATATATTCCGGCAGACAATCAGATAAGCAAAGATTACATTCGTCGTTAAGGAAGCGACATTCGGACCGAACCGTCTATTGTATACCATTGTCATTAGATAAGCACGTCTGGGGGGAGATATTTACATTGGCATACAATTTGTAGCAAAAATATCGGCCTGCTTCTGCCACCAAATGTCGCTGAACGTAAACGCAAAGCAAGTTATTGTTCTTGCGGCCATTGTCGGCGAACCACGGCACGCCACGACGCAACTGAATATTTATATAAAGCGCAAGATTATCGCAAGTCGCAGTCGAGTTCACCTTTAAAGGTTTATTATCCTTTTATCCTATTAGTGCGCGTTGTTTGTGTACGTATGCATTAGTGTAAGTGCATGTTTGCGAATCGATAATCGTAAAACGTTTCCTACAATCGTGGAATGTTTCCGTTTTGTTACTTTTTGTATTATATAGCTGTGTACCTTTAGTTATCAATTACGATTTTTAATATCTTCTTTTCTTTTTTAGTTACATTTCAATTTAGTTACATTAAATTTACGAGTGTAGTGTTGTAAAAACGTTAATTCGATGCTCGTATAGGCATGTTTCATTAACAGACACATTCTGCTGCAATTAATTCTGTCACATTTCAGGATTATTGCTATCTCCCAGTTATCATCAACATATGGAATATAATACGACAAATGCAAGCGAAGTGCGCTGTTTGCGTTCGGCAAAAACAAAGCACAGCACACAAGTGATAAGTTATAATTACTTGTGGAAACCCAACGAGGCATTTCATTGCAATCGCAGTGGCAAAACGCACGTGATGTACACCCAGTTCTGCATGCACAAGTGCATGTTTTAGTCGACCGACAAATAGAATGGTATTACACTGCAACGTTGCAATACTGCGAAATTGTATTATTCAGTAACGAATTGCAATAGAAAGCATTAGAAAGGGCAAATGATGAGTGCCTCCGACAGGACTTAAACCTGCAATCCCCGTATGACATGTACGGTGTGTTACCAACTACTACTGGGACGGAAAGAGAATATGATAATGCAGACGGCTGACTGGGGCTTTCGTGGGGTAATTAGTAACACACCGTACATGACATACGGGGATTGCAGGGGTTCAAGTCCTCTCAGAGGCATTCATCATTTTTTCTTTCTAATTATTGCAATTAGTCCAGCCAATTGGCGCAGTGGTATGGTCGATGACCAATGACCGTGAGGTCCCTGGTTCGATTCTCGTTGAGGATGCTTATTAAAGTGAATTCTTCTTCTTATCAATAGTGTTAGCCTCCAATATGACTAATTACATTGAAAAAGAATTGGATAGAACTAATGACCATAGCAGTCGATGCTCGGTAAAATGAAACAAAAAAGAATTATTGCAATTCATGATTAAAAAGGAGTCATACTTCATGACAATGTGATGGTAGTAGTGCGTTCGAGAATGTAAACATCTCCTGACAAAATGCTCGCAGGCCAATTCTGATTATAGAAGTATTATAGAATTATAGAATCTAGAGCATTATAGAATATATAGTCCCGGGAAGTCCGACAGCAATGAAAACATTATGTTTTTGAGTGTAACAGTAACTTCTGTTACTGTTACGTAACGAAGCAGTCTACCCTGCAAAATGTAAATTTGTAATAAAATTCAAAGTAAATATTATTCAAATGAATCAAATATCCAAGAAAATATTTGAACAAATTATCAATTTCGGCGAAATAAATAAACAAAAATAAACAAATGTGTAGAAATCGCAGTTAAAAACTAAAAATCTAAATCAAAAATAAATATTTTTTCATTGATCCAACTCGGGGATATTATTTGATAATATTTAGAATGTATTTGAGCTTGCTAGAATATTCTAGAACGTTTGATAACAGATCAAAGCTTTACCAAAACATATCACCAACCATTTTTTCTTTGCATATTGAGGTTAATATAAACAACAGAGTCTCGAAAATGATAAGACTGTTGTATTATGTTGACATCAACCGCAAATATTCTTGAATATATTACACAAAATTGGTTAAAACCGAAAAACACATAGTGAACCAACTAAATAATTAAATAACGGTGAAAATTGCGGATTTTAGGAATATATGTCATGACATTTTCAAAATCTTCAAAGGTTCCACCTAATTTTAGAAATATTTAACATTCAAAAATTACAAACTAATAAACACTTCATTATTAGTTTGTAAATTTTGGGACGAAGAATATGAGGAAACATTAACCTACAAATTAAACAATTCAAACAAATTGGGACGTTAGTTAACAAGGTTAACATATTGTTAAAAACATCATAACCTTATTATTTGACTTCTAAACAAGAAATATCATTTTAGTGAGAAATTACATTTAAATCTAACCTTAAAACTACAAAACTGCGTAATTGAATAAATGGTTTGTGATGTTTAGAACTTCATAAAACAGCATACTTACTGACTACCTATCTATTAGAAAATTAACTTAATCCAACCCAAACTAACCTAACTTTTAACCACCAAATTCAAAGACACCTTTTCTATTTCTTATATAGAGATGGCTAGTAGATGGCACTGTAACCAGAAAACGTAACCTCTTGAATAAACTGTTATCTTAACTCTAAAACCATGAAATATGTACCAATATTCTCAATGAAGTGTGTTTTTTTTTCTTATAATTACTCCAGGGACAAACAAAATCATGTGACTAACCGTACGTGCAGTGACGACACGTCTCTATTGATTTATTGATGTCGATGACGAGTGTTATCAATCGTTAAAGCGCAGTAAACTGCAGGAGTGGACAGGGCAAACAAAGGTAATCGGATTCTTGGACCAGAGACGCTTATAAACCGCAAGCTATTCTCGCTAGCACGTCGCTAAAACCAAACAACGTGCACACAGGCCCGACACCGTCGTTATCGACTTCTGTACGACCGAGTCGCCATATCTCTGCGTGTGTCGAGCACGACAGCAACGGCAAAAGCCGATGGCGACGTGCATAAACACACCGCCATCGTCGCCACATTTCTGCCAACCTCACCATACCTAACGCAATGATACACGCACGCTAATAGAACAAGTAAACGCAGGAAATCGTTGAGGTAATAAGCCTCGAGGAAATGGTAGGATCATGTGCATGCGACGACGATGCAGTGCTGAGCGAGCATGCGCTCCGCGGAACATTCCAGAAGGTGGCACAAAACGTCCCGATATATTCGATACTTACGTCTCGCTGCGACTGCTGCAAGCTGGCTGAGACAAAATAAAAATCACCGCCGCCCGGCCGCTCACATAGCCATCACTCGAAGGATATCCGTATCGCCATCGGCGGAGCACGACGTCCGTGTTGGCGCTGAGGGCCACCAAATAAACACACCACCGTTTCGTTGCTGCTGTTTTGTTGTTCACAAGGGCCACGAAGGGCGCACCACGCACTCACTCGTACACTGCCCGCCTCCGGATAGATGCGGTACACTTACTCGTCGGCACACAGAGAGACACACGCGCGTTTTATTTATAAATATCGGAGTGCGGTTGGTGGCGATGATGATGCAGTGCGCACCGCCGACGTGCACGCTCGCGACCACACCGTAGACACTTCGCCAATGCTGGTGCGCGCTGCCATCCGCGAGCCCGGTGCCTGCCGTCCGTGTCTCGTGTCGTTCGCGGCCGCGCTGCTCTCTCCTACCCACTGAACACACGCTCACACACTCAAACACCGCACGGAGACACACTCTCTCTCTCGCTCGCCTCGCACTCAACGAAATTTGCCCCAACAACTACATGTGCGCCCTCTGCACTCCACACTCCACCACTCTAACTTGTATATACCGAGTGTGACAAACACGATGTTTTGACGACACTGAAGCCGTGAGCTTAACGTTGTCACATCAAATTTCACATACTGTCATGTTTCTAATAATAATAAATAATCATAATAATACAACTTAATAAATAACAATGTTTCTATAAATACGTTGATAACTATAGGCAACCCACTTATGAATTATATTTATCAAGAAATGGAACTTGTTGCCATATATAGATGGCGTTCATTTATTTAAGAGGACCCGGTG
>WSZQ02000013.1:1964757-1977701 GCA_019419845.2 Weissflogia rhopalogaster
AATAGTAATGATTTGACCCATCAATTAATAAAGTTTCTGAAAAATACCACTTAATCAGAAACCCTATCCCTTAAATCTAGTTAACTATGAAATTAGCATAAAGTAAACACAGCAATGAATACATTCACACAACTTTAATCATATCATTCAAAGATTGCAATAACAACTAAAACTAACATCAAACTACTGTATAACATCTCAACTCAAATGTTTGTTTAGCAGAACTTTAGATATAACCTTAAGGCTTCCCATCTTTTATATAAACAATTTCATAGCTAACAATATATACGTCATCTTGTTTTATAACTTATAAAATGAGAAAAAAAGAATGAGGAAAACGTGAAAAGAATGGAGGAAAATGTACATATATTGAGTTATTCCATTCGTATAAAACTATTTGTCAAAACTCAATGTCTAGTCAATATTTGCCTATAAATAAATCTGAATCTAAATTTCGATTTTGATTCCGTTTGCAGCTGAGCACGGATGCCTCGAGGACTTCAAGAATACAGCGGCGTTCAGTCGGCGCTATCAGGCTGAACAGGATTGTATGTGTGACACTGAGCATATGTTTGATTGTCCCAGTCCGATTATCTCGCAATTGTCTGGAGGGAATATGGATTCACCTGTTAATGATTTGGAATTTAATCGATTCTTTCAGCAAGTTTTGCAGGTAATTATATTAATTATATTTATTTCCCCATTCAGTATTTTTCGTTGTGTTCTTCTTCTTACGTTCTTTTTGTCTTCTAGTTGGTTTCTGGTTAATTTTTCCAGTTTTCCTTTTTTCCATTGGCGGTCATAATATATGAAAAGTAACTTGTCCTAGACCTGTACTAGAAAAAAAACATGTTACGTTTTCTTCTTGGCTTTTTAAGTTTCTCTTACTTGGTACAATTACAAAAATGTGTTTTTGGTTGCATAATTTTTGATTTCGTTTAACTGTCTTACTAGGAGAGTGTTTCAATTGCCCAACACGGATTTGAATGAAATTTTCTGTACGTGTAGTAAATATATCGAAATAAATTGTCTCGACGCCGTTTTGAGTCGTTTGCCCAAAAAATATATTTAACCCCTTGCGCTACCATTTACTACCGAGTGAGTTAGCAATAAGTGTAGGCGCACATCGAGCCAATCGTAAAAACGATGAGCATCGTACGTCCTGGTCCTGATGTTGCGACAATCGGGGTTCCCACTTCCAATAATTACACGGAGCCGACTGAACATACGCGACGGATCGACTCGCGCGCCCTCGCTGCTCCCGAAGTTTATGAGTCATTTTTAGTATTGCCTCGAATATAAGTGGGAGAGTTAGTTAGCGGTACTCGCGGATTCACATATATCATGCGACGAACTAGACTCGTCAAAGTAGGGCAAGCTGTTGAAGTTTGGTATATATTAGACATGTCAGACGATGATGAAATATCGATATTTTTCGGAATCAATATTTACAATTTAACGATATATCAATATCGAAATATCGGCCTGAAAATATTGATAATATCAATATCGATCCTATCTAAACGCCATCTGAAAATGGGTTTCAAAACTAATAAGTTTCTTTAAATTTTCCGAAATATATTAAAGCATCTTCAATAATTAAATTTATTTATCGTCTCTTCGATCTCTTATAATTTTTTTTTCTTTGTCACTTCTTATTCATACAGTTAGAAGTCATTTGTAGATTAGGTTGCATAATATTGGCCTAGAAATCTGTTCGTTTAGGGCTTCTTATATTCTACGAGTTTTCCAGATTTAGCATTTTAAATTTTTTCTAAACATCTCCAACGCTTTCTTTCCCTTTCTCCTTTCTATTCATCTTTTATCTCTCGTAATATAAAAAAATAGTTAAAAATTTGGTTATGTAATTTCCCCAATATTTCTTATATAACTCTTAATTTTACATTATCAACCATAATTTATTGAAAAACCTTAAAATTTTAGGATTCATCCGACATTCAACACAAAAGCTTAGTCGCCAAGAAATTCAACAACGATAAAAAGGTATGCTCTAGTCAAAAACCACAAAACACATCAATAGCCAATGTACAATCAATAAAACAAC
This sequence comes from Weissflogia rhopalogaster, assembly GCA_019419845.2. Classification (NCBI taxonomy): domain Eukaryota; kingdom Metazoa; phylum Arthropoda; class Insecta; order Coleoptera; family Staphylinidae; genus Weissflogia; species Weissflogia rhopalogaster. The sequence goes on from WSZQ02000013.1 coordinate 1,966,823, forward strand.
ATCTAATTTTAGAGCATCCGAACGAATCCGTTTTTAATCGGAGAACGTCTACCAGTCGCCGCGAAGAAAGGCTTCAACGCCAAAGAATTTTACTAATCTAATGAATAACCTCAAAATACATTCCGTTCCCAATCGTCTCAATCGATTAATTTCAAATACCATTTTAATGAATTAAACTGAACTAAAAAAAACTGGAAAAAGTACAAACAATTCAACTTTATTTACAAGAAATTACAGAAAAAAAGAAAGTTCTAACAAAAAACGATTAGTTTCAAAAAAAAGTGAAAATGTTAACCAACGTGGAGAAAACTAAGGAAATTGTTCTTATTCTTGTTGACAATAATCGCTAATATTTTTATAATACAAATAGATAAAGCAGTTATTGTCGATAGGAGAGAGAAAGAAACATATTAACTTTAAGAAAATATTGAAAATAAACAGCGTTTAAATGTGAAAATTTGAAGAAAACCAATTTGAATTAAAATTGAAAATAATGAGAGGAAATATGAGGAAAGAAACTATTTGGAAATACGAGAAAATGAAAAGAAAGTGAAATTAAGAATTAAGAAAACATGTAGAGAGCTAAAACCTGAATTTCCGGAAATTGACCCTTAGCTATGACAACGGATTCGCGACATAAACCAAGATTTGAATTCTTAGCATGTAATCTATTATCTTACTTACGAATTATCGACTTATATGCGTATATATTGGCTAAATGCATAAAACAAACATATATTGAACGTTATCAATTGCTACGTACCAATTTAGTGCTATCAATGGTGCACCTCGCTTTTTTAGATCCCGATTTTGATTCACTTATTATTCGATAAATACATTCGATTATAACCTAACCGATTAAAGAGAATCAAAATATCTGCTGTTGAATGTTAATTGTTAAGAATAATGAACGATGCGCGTAAAAAAACACTTTCTTATAATTACCATCAAAGTACACATCAAAGAATTAGATCGAAGATGGTAAAAAGGAAGAACGCAACTAATAAGCAAAGGACTAATAATAAAAATGTAATCAACCTAAGACCAATCAAGGCAACCAAGAAGAAAACAAAGATACCCCATACTTTTAATAAACTCACAATCAACTGTACTACTAAATGACATTTGAAGAGTAGATCTTGGAAAAATGACGACAAGACCCTTCTGGAATGTTAAAATAATGATTTTAATATTTTAGAACTTCAACAACGGTCTGTAAAACATATCAATATCAAAAAAACATTCCAAAATATTGAAATATATAAATTTAGGAATGTTTTACAATAGTTTAGAATGTAAAAATGTAATTTTCACTTCATGTAATCAAGGCCCTATTGATTTTTCAAACGATTTTCATTAAAAACTGGAAGAAATCTTTAAAATATTAAAATAATAAAAATTATTACAGAAAATTGGTATTTGCTGTAATAAATTGTGAATTTGTGAATATTTTAAGGAAGAACCAAGTTTTGTGAATTATTGATTGAAAAATCATTACGTGAATTGAAGATTTTAAAATTTTTAAAAATTTGAAAATTCGAAAATTTGAAAAAAAATAAAATGTAGGAAAATTTGTTGAAGAATTTAAAATGAAAGTTTTTAAAAATTTAAGTTTTTTAATTTTAAATAAGTTGGAAATTTTCGAAAAATTTGAAATATTTAAATTTTTTGAAATTTTTAAAATTTTGTTTTTTTAGTTTATTAGTTTAAGAAAGTGAAATAAAAAAAATATATGTAACATTATGTTAGTCTTTTGAAAATTTTGAAAATTTTGAAAAATTTTAAATTTGAAAATTTTCAAAAAAATACAATATTTACTTTTTACTTTTTTTTAATTCAAACAAATCTGCAATGTTTGAAAAAATTAAAAATTTTTTTTTGAAAATTTTGAAAAAATTGAAACCAGAAATTGATTATCGTGTGACTTAACCTTGAACGATAACAAAAAACTATATGTAAGCTTTTATATAATTGTGTTCATAAAAAGAACATAGATGTCATCACTTTCTGACATGTGTTTGACGTTTGACGCACGTCGCCGGCATATTTTTTCGAAACATATATCTCAATGTTAGCTAAGAAAACATTAAATAAAAACATTTTGCTCTTGTTGGCTAAATCATGAATGAATGTGCAACTCACAGTCTAATCAATCGTAAATTTCACGCAGTTGTTTTTCGACATTTTTTCGTTGATTATGTGTAGTGAGAAAACTACTACTAGACGCAAAACTAAGCAGATTACGCAGCCCAATGAACGCGTTGTAATGGTTAACCATTGCAACTGATATATTTACAATTAGTCATATACTTAACTTACAAAATATATTTAAAGATTTAAAGAAATTGAGTATTGAAGAGATGACGGAGAATGGTGGTTGTTTATGGAGTAACAATCTGTATTTCAATATGTATGTTTACGATGTTTAATTCATGATTATAATAATGACTAATGACTAAAACTGTGGTAGATGTAATCACGCTCGATTTGCGCAGCGACGCACTGATAAAACGTGCGCGCAAAACGGCATTAGGTGAGAGTTTTTGCGAATTTTACGGCGTGTTTTTTGGTGAGCAGCTGCAGGCGTGCGAATTTTTCGGCGGCAGACAGAGAGAGAAAGGAAAATTACTCTATATATGAGGCTTTTAGACATATTATATTCATGTGTTTACGTAAATAATAAATAATGATATAAATACACGTGGATTTTAATTCTCCATTAGTTTTGATGTGTTTTACGTCTTTCAGATCGTTGCAGATTTTCTTTCCTAGGCATGTAAATTTATCACTGCTGTGCATGTACCAGTTGTATGAATCGAAATACTGTGTCAAAAAATTTCCCGACCAGAATAATGTCAAAATAATAGAAATTATTAAATCTATAGCTACCTTGTAGATCTCATCCTTCGAATTGTTCCACATCTTCATGATCCCACATGTCAATTTGAGTTTGAACTGAGCTCAAACCGATAAAATCTCAAGAGGTCCTAAACTATAATTTCTTGCAGGATGCCACAAAACTTCATGATTCGTTACCTTCTGAGTAATTTGATACTCTTTCCTTGGCATGTAAATTTAAATCTATTGAAGATGTACTAGATGTATATAAATGAGTGACTCTTTCGGGAATGTCGAAATATTGTGTCAATAACCTTCAAATATATGGTTTCCCTGAACATTATTACCTTTTCTAAATTTATTTCATATATTCAAGATTTCAAAAATCTTCTCGTGATATTTTAAGTTTCTGAGCCTTTTTGTTTTTGTTTTTATATATCTGGGAAGTGGTCATGTTATCATACTTAAAAATTGAAAAGAATTAAGTATGTATCTCATGACAATTAAATAATGCGAATGTTGCTACTCTTTTGAGAGAGGTTGTAAAATTTTGAAAGATCTTGTAAAAAATACAACTACAGTTAATATCATGTCATATTCCATAATTTGTGGTAACATTTAAAACGTCTTTAAACCGATTATAAAAAAAAGATAATCCAATTTCTAAAAAAAAAACATAAAATCGGTGATTGGCATAACATAGGCACAGAACAATAAAACACCCAACGCTGAAATAATTGGCCAGCGAGTCGAAATAGCAGACTAATTAAACTGATGAAAACGAGAGATAATCTCGCCCATCGTCCAACCTACACTCACCAAAGAACGTCTACTTGTAGCATGAATATGCGTCGGCCGGATCGGATGTACGTAGATGCCGTCGTATTTTTTCTTTCGAAAACACCAAAGATTTATTCGATAAGGAAGCACGACATAGAATAAATATCAGCTGTGCGTCTGCTACGGGAAAAGCTATCAATTTCCGAACAACTTTCCACGCTGAATATGTACATATTCTAATATTCCGGCGACACACCGATAAATCAGATAAATCTCCTCACTTTATTCCCTTTTTTAACATAACCGTGCAAAACTACGAGTGCAAAACACTGTTTTTCGTTGATAATTCATGGAAGTGTTTGCTAAACCGTTGCCAAAACGGCGACAGCTCATCTTTACGACGCGACGCCTAGAAGGGATTTAACTCTCTCCAGGGAAACAAGAAAGGAAGTATAAAATCTCTTTATGAGCTGTGTTTTTCTTGTAAATTTGAATTTACATATGTAAAACTAGTACTTTCTTTCCGGATCATGAGGTTTAGGAAATTTAAAAAGCGAATCCTAAAAAGATCTTGCATGTTAATGTCCTGAGCTTCATTTTGGATAGTTATTTAGTCACTTCTGGGAATTTCTCTGCATTTGCATAGGAAACGACTATGAATAACATTGCTAAGAAGTCTCTTCTGCAAGTTTGATATTCATATTGACTTCCTAGGAAAATCTAAAGATGTTTTCCGGAATCTATTTTTAATAACACTATAAAATAAAACTCTCCTGACCTGAGAATTTCTCAGACTGACCCAAGAAGCGACTATGACCTGTCATCTTGCTTAGGAAAGTTCTACGGCGAATCCGCAAAAAATCCTCCATGTAAATGTCATGTGCTGAACAGATCAAATCACTATAATAATCTACAAACACCAAGAAGCAATGATGCAGTGATGCAATGACTAATCGTGAGCGAGACAGCCAGTCTTGTCAGCATCCAAAACGAGCACACGAATCGCGTAATAAAGCAATAAACAAATCGAATAAAAACAGATAATAATTAAATAAACGATTTTGGCACCATACCCACCGTTTACCCACGTTCAGCTGTTTTATCGACCATTTTACTGACGAATTGACGAATTCAACCACGCCGAAATCGATTCGCATAAATATTCGCTGACCATTTTATTCAATTCCCACAGTGTCATAAAATAACGAGCAATAAATATCAAGAAAATGTAACATTTACGAGTTTATTTCGTTTCAAACTTACGCACACTATTACTATTTTGTGCATATACAATAATTAATCACTTTTGGATGGCTTAAGCGAGTCGTATAGTCGAGAATTGCTATGATACAACTTTTAGATGTATTTTTAGAAGGAATACAGGTAAAATTTGTAATCATATAACAAGAAATGAAAATTTCCTTAGAGTCTGCTAATATTAATTATTGACATCTAAACTAAATTAAGTAATAAATTAATACTTTTCTTATATTCTATTGTAATAAATACCTCGATTTTCCGTCACTTGTTGAACAGTTTTATATCGTTAACTCCAAATTTTTTTAAAGAAATGCATATAAATTACATAAAATGGAGTATTCGTGCGAGATCAAGCGTTGTCCGGATTAATCGTCATCATGGCACATATTTTCTAGAATTTTTATGAAGATATTTAGATTTTTCGACTTTTTCACCGGCGCTGTTGGGGAATTTTGAAGCCCAAATATATTTTATGTTGGTAGCGCTGCTTAAGCTGCGCATGCGCCAGGGTGGTTACCCATTCTCTATCAAAGCTCGCATGTCGTCTGCTTCGTGTATAAAGATTACTTTTTACCCAACATGTCTTCTCCGTTTTATTTCAGGTATAGAGATGGAAGGGACACCATGACCCTCCATAAAAACCTAATAAATCGTTCTCGGGAGAAAATTATGCGTCTTTTACGATACGACCACTTGACATAATAATAGGTTTCGAGTACCCGTATTATATTCTTTGTGTCATAGTTATCTACGAAAAATCGTATGGCATTCATACGATAATCATAATTTCATTAAGACGCGTGAGTGCATCCAACATTGATATGTCGGATCATGAAGAGATTCCCCATGCCAATTTCCTCGAGAATCATTCGAATTAAGTTTTTTTTAAATATATTTCAATATAATTAAAACGATTAACCATCAGAAACTATCTTATTTCAAAATCGATTAACTGTACTTCAATATGGATAATCGAGGTATACTTAACTTGACTTAACTGTCTAAATAAATAAATTCAGTTCAAATCAGTTGCAATACACCGACACTGTTTGATGCGTTGGATGCGCTTCTTCCGGAATTGTGGCGTTGAATTCGGACATGTTAGCGTAACAGTGATCCACGTATATTTTTTGGGTTTGCAAAACGCACAACTTTTAAACGCCGGTCCATTAACATCTTCATCCTCACTCTCATCATAGAATCGCCTGCGTTTCTTAAATCTTTTCGGATTCTTCGGAATGTAGAAGGAATTACACTGTCCATAGCAGAATTTGTTGATGATTGTACGTGTAAGACAACCTTGCTCTTTGATTTTCTGAATCAGAGGCTCCGTTTTGCACCAGTCCCTTTGGAGGTACTCTAACCGGGTCACCATGAGAGCATTCTTGGAAGATTTGAGTATTTTGCTGCCGTGATATCCGCTCAGATCGGAGATCAAGTCGATGGTTTTATAAGGTTCGGAGAGGTTCTGACGACGGTAGAGGAGGTCAACTTCGATTCGTGGTGATTTGTTCGGTGGGACATAGTTGTCTTCGACAGCATGTTCTCCTTTTGCCAGCATGTTGTTGGTGTCGAAGAGTTTGACACGTTCGTGTTGGTATTCGATGTCGTACTTGTTGGGGGTGTAGGTGTCGTCGAGTTTGTTCTCGAAGAGGAAGCGTTTTTCGGCGGCTTTGGTGGGATGGTGGCGTTCTGCGATGATTTTCTCTACTTCTTTGGTGTTGATTATGTCCAAGATGGAATCAGAACGGGTTTCTACGATTATGATGATGGTGATTTCTAGTAGAGAGACGAGGAGGATTGTTGTTGAAAACATTTCTGGAACAATAATGAATTTTGATTGTAATCAATTTTAAACTTGGCATCTTGTCGGAATAGTAGAGAGATGTTAGAAGTTGAATGTTTGAGGTGTTTGAAGTTGAGAGTTTGAAGTAATGTGTTTGCATATGTGTCTGCGTGGGTGAAGTTGTGTGAAAAATATTCACACTGTGTGATGCCCGCCCCGAGGACTCGAACCTCGTCCGCTGGCGTAATAGGCCAAGGTGCCACCCACTAAGCTACCCGGACGGGCGATTAAATATATTTTTTTAAATTTATTTATTATTTTAAATTAGAATTACTTTGTGATCTTCCTTCATTTTTATGATCCGCCATATACATGCCTTGAACCCAAGTTGTTCAAATTACTAGAAATTGTTGTTTATCTTTAATTTTTTTAAATAATTAAATATACAGCACCCTTCAAAAATTTGAAACAACTGGTAATAATGAAATATATGGCGCCCTTCTAAATAATAACTTCGGCCGGATCGCTCCACATCTTTTGATCCATGTTTCTTGACTTATACTCCTATTATTTATGTACTTAGACCTTCGTCCGTTCTTTCTTTGGTGTTCTATGGCACCACAGGTTATATGAACTTTCCATTATCCTTTTCTGCCATTCCAGGTTCTTCACGTCCTTGCCCTTAACTCTCAATAGTTTATCTACGGACCTCTCTTCTTCACATGTAAGTTTTGCTACCATCTACTCTGTCATACGCCACATTCCTCCGTTCCTACCATTTGTGTTCTCCTCTTAGGGTACCAACCTATAGCCCGTGAAGCCTCTCCTGATATCTTGCAAGGTTCGTCTTACAATTAGTCTCCTCTCCTATCGATCTTCGACCAGTCTCCAGCAGCACAAAATAATTCGGAGTTGACCTCATTTAAAAATCCCACAAATTTGCTAACATAACGTCTATGAAGACCAATATTTATCTTTACAAAGTTCTGATTAACCTCAACTTCACAATGTATTGTCTTCGAAAGTCAACACTCCCAATAAAATCTAACAGTACAAATGCCTCCTCAAACTTTTTACACACTCCATTCAGCGTAATTCACACCATGTAAGGTTATCGCACATCGAATTCAACCTCTCCAATCGAGTAGTATCCGTGTAGTAAACTCATGAATGGAATACTACGCGAGCAAAGAAATTACATCTCTCGCGCGATGAATGAACCGACCCGACCCGACCGTCTGTGCCTAACCAACAACGTTTGGATGGCTCTCACAACCGTGCCCACTCGGTTTAATCGTCGGATGTGCGTGGGGTGGTCACAGATGCACTTCGACAACCTGTTAACCGAAACCACCGTGTGGAGTCATTTACAACCAGGCTTTTCTAAATTTCTCCGGAGTAAATCCGAAAAAAAAATCATAAATAATTGCCATTACCATAGAATTCCCATGAATGGCATAGCATTACTAATGACCACACAAATTAGCGTGGTCAGTTGTAAATTATGGTTGTTTGTTGTTAATCGTTATATGTTAATCGGCGGTGATTTGGTTTCAAACGCAAACAAACGAAAAATAATGGCTGGCTAATTTGATCTTGTTGCGATGATGATTGGCGATGTTCTCATTTCGCAAATTGATCAAATGGCTGCGATGGCTATATTTGGTGGGCACAAGTACGTCCCTGATGTGCGCGTGTCCGAAAAAAGCGGTTCCTGCGCCGCAAAGTCGTCGCCGTCGCCGGGTCTTGTCCGAAGCGTTTAATGCCGCGCATTATGAAAGCTGAGTTTGTAGGCGGACTCGCATGAGCTCGTAAAAGGCAAGACGAAATCCAACCAGAGAGTTGAATGAAACAAAATGTGAATGAAGCACAGACCTAAGTCAAAAGACTTAAGGGTGTCGGGTGTCGGGTGTCGGCTAATTGTAAGTGTTGACATTTGTTTTCTTCACTACTTTATTTTTTCATCGTATTTGCAATTAGTTATTATATAGTTGAACAAAGTGATATAATAACTGACAAAACTGGAATCCAAAGTCTTTGTGGCTTTAAGTTATTCATCAGACAATTGGTAGTAATTAAATATATAGCATCGTTCGTCTTCTTCGTGATCCGCCATCAAAATGTCCTGAGCCATTAGTGGTCAAATCACTAAAAGTTCGTTTTTATCAAAAACCCCTGGGAGCTTTGATAAGAACATTAATGGGAGCAGTATCTAAACTGTCACGAACTAATGTCGGCAGCCCTTTTGCGCGGTGAACGCGCCGGGTCCAAGAATTGGTATTAAATTGACGGATTAAAAAGAGGATGCTGCAGCCGGGGTTCAACGCAGTGAACGCTTTCGGTTCAACAGCAGATATGCCAACGTCTCTAGGAATTAAAGATTTGTAGGCCGACGACTACCCGTTGCGTCGCACAGTGTCCAAAAACGACCATTTTTGGTCACAATACATTCGCGCTCGTATCGAATTTTCGAGGAGTTCTTTTGCTCAAAATTTTTCATACTACATATGAAGCTACGAGCGAGCGTATCGGCGAATAATTTTGGCCCACGTTTGGCCACTGTGCGTCGTCTTGGTTGCACGTTGTACGGAAGAAGAAGTACACCTTCTGGTATTTGAGAGACTAGTTAATTTTGAAGATCTTAAACCTTCTAACTGATGCGTACCCACATACATCTCCCTCGCGGTAGCACCACTTTCTTTTTAATATGTAGATGGTGATGAGGCTGATACCTCCCTCACTCCTCAAAGCTTTTTCTTGTATTCGGTTACACCCTGCGTTATGCTCTTTCTCTCTCTCTCTCTCTCTCTCTCTCTCTCTGTGTCTCTTCGAGTGTAACCGATCACGGACCTAGGTCCTGTCATTGTCGACATTTGAATCTCTGGAACCGTCTTGGGCTTATTGAATTCACATATTTAATGACCCAGAGGAAAAGAATGAGGTATGGGCGGAAGCTGTAAAAGATGATAAAGAATGGACTGCTTGGCTAAGGTCTTGGCGGCCCTGAAGGAGAAGGAAAGCAGTAGGAAACCCTGATAGAAAGACTAAGCTGTAAGATTGAAAGAACAAAAGAAGTGAAGCAGATTTAATTGTATTTTTGTTAAAATGTCTTTTGTTTAATAAAATTTTATTTGAAAACTCACGGCTAACATTCTCAAAGTGTTTCTCAACATAACACATTATTTATCCTAAGTCACATTCCGTCTAATAGTCATAACAATCTGACTTAAGACTACTTAAACTTTCAGTAATCTCAAACATGGAATGAATGAACTTTTATTTTTATTCTGACGTGTGCGTTTCATTCATACCTAATTGTAAGTCATAACTTAAGTCAAATACGGGTCCCTGAGTATGGTCATAAAGGTCCTCAGGTTACTGGAGGTATGCACAGATGGTCCACACCGTTTACGCTTAGCACAATTAATTTGCAAATGCTTTTGTTACTTTTCTTTAGTGGAACAACTGCGTGTATGCAGGCATAGTGTTGCGTATCCTTTCGCAGTCGCGCAATTCGCACCCACCAGTGACAAGCACATAACATTAAACGTGAATTTTAATGGCTCATAAAGGCATAAGACACTGAAACTATTCCGTTTTACACATACAAAGTGATTTGGCAATCAACATGATCGAAATAAATCGTTTATTTAATTAATGGTTTCTTAGACAGACAAAACCAACTTTCAAACGTTATACCTCATAAAGTTATTAATATATTATCAAGATTTTTTAGGAAATCATTGAGAATATTAACATTTATTAAATGTGTGAATATGGACTTGATTAGTGTTCAAATTGTTTATATTTTGGTCAATTATTAAAAACCAGTCAGTCACTTTTCTTTCTAAGGTTGAATTTTTATTTGCTGCTTAATATCACCAAAACTATCAAACTTTTTATTTTCATATTTTATTACAAGATAACACATACAAATATCTGTCTTATGATATTTCATTTATGTTTCTATCTCTTATATTTCACAAGATATCATCGTCTTTAAGAAGAAAAACGTAACATTGTGTTTACAGTTTTCTATGTTTGAGAAATATATACTTTACACATTAATATCTCCGATACTAATCGGCATTTTCTGGCGATTTTTTTATGAAATTGAATATTATTAAATATTATTTGTAGCTATCAATGTGAGTTCATATAATATTGATACATGTATAAATATTGACTATTTAGCCCATTTTTGATGCATATACG
>WSZQ02000013.1:1977801-1987909 GCA_019419845.2 Weissflogia rhopalogaster
TTTTTGATGCATAGACGTCTTGGACGTCAAAAAGAGTTTCAAATCTTCTTATCTTGAAAATCACAAAACTTTTCACAATTTAAGATCTACCACAAGATAGAATACAAAAATATATTTTATATGACGTAATATTCATGTTTCTACCTCTTATATTTTCCAAGATATGGCCATTGTTTAGAAGGAAAACATGCAAGTTTCTTGAAATTCCTATCTGTCGTCAACTCATAACGTAATGTATGTCGCACGTCTATTAAAATGCCATATCCGGTGCCTGGAGAGAATAACAGTCTCGCATGTATGCGTGTGTGTTGCGCGACTATACCTCTACCAAACCAATACAGCCCATGCGCAATGAAAAACAAATAATCGCGAATAAACGCAGCCGAATGAAAATCGAAAAGCCCACACGACGCATTAGTACACAACATCCAAACGTCGCTCATTTTGCGTAATCGTAAATCACTCACTCACCCAGCCAGTGTGGCTCAGCCTGCGTGTGTCGTTTGTCCGATAAATTATGACAATCATTATGTCTAATTGTACGCTTTGTATATCTCGACAGTTGCTCTATTCGTATGTATTTGCTATTGTGCGAGCGCACGCCGACCACCGATTTGCATAAAACGCACATTTTTTATGCTATATTCATATTGAATCGATTGTCATAATCGTACAAATCATGCACAATCTTAATCTGCATCGATGAATATCTATATTATGTTCACTTTGTAGGTGTATGGATGTAGCAAATCTGCAATAATGTCGCTATGTATTCGTTATCACAGTACGCCAATTGACTTGGCGTACTTTTCGAAAGAATCTTATTGAAAATATATACAATCACATACAGTTTGTGCAATTTTATTGCGCCTTCTTGCATTCGCCTGAATGATGTTGCAGTCTTCAATTCCCCAGGGTACATTGTTGTAGAATCTACTGGAATTGACATGGTCTGTATGTTTAGCAAAATGAATTAAAAAAAGATTTGGTTGATTTGCAAGCCCAATATCTCGAGAACTATCAGACTTTTCAAAGATTAATTTTCAACATAGGAAAGAACATAAAAATATCTATCATATGATATCTCATTTATATTTCTAACTATTATATTCTTCGAGATATGATCTTTTTTGCTACAAAGAAATCATGAAATTTTATTTTGCATGTTAGAGTAAAAAAAACGTTAAATATTGATATCTGTAACACTAATCGTTATTTTTTCAGGTCTTTTGTAGAAAAATATAGACAATTTTTGTATCTATCCAGATTAATATCCAGATTTTGATATATATCATTTTTTTACGAATTTATCCATTTTCTAAATCACACAAATTTTATTTTAAGTGAAACTAGGTTTAAACTTTCATATCTCAAAAACTACAAAAGCTATTAAATTTTAACTTTCACCATAGGATAGAATAAAAATATCTATTATATGAAATCTCACTTATGTTTCTAACCTTTTTATTCTTCGAGATATGATCGTTTATGATAGACAGGAACATGAAAATATCTTTTATATTTTTTATGTTGGAGAAAGAAATAACTTTAAACATTCATATCTCTGAAACTAATCAATATATTATCATGATTTTTATGAAGTTATAGAGAATTTTTGTATCTATCCTGATTATTTATATCTGGTTGATACATTTATTCAGTTTTAAAGGATTTACTCATGTTATGAAACAAACAAACATTCTTTATTCGGCTAAAAAAAATTTAACGCTTAATTACTCAAAAACCTATCAAATAAATTAAATTTTAAATTTCATCATAGGATAGTAAATGAAAATATCTATCTTAGGATATCTGACTTATATCTTTACCTCTTTTATTTTTCGAGATATGACTGTTTTTGTACATTCTTAAAAGTTAAAAATATGAAATCCATGATATATTTTATATATATTTTTTAAATAAAAATCACTTTGTTTTAATAAATATACGTAATTTTTACGTCTCTATATTTATTAACAGTTCAAGCTTTTTATTATGAGTAAATCTTCAACTTATAAACATAAATAAAAGTAACATAAAGAAAGTTTTACAATGTTCTTCATCAGATAATTAAAAGATTTCCTCATTTGAAATGTTATGATCTTTCATAATAATTGTTTTCGTTTCCTATATGTAGCAATTTAATGATAAGGAAAAAGGCATTAGCATATATTCAAATTCGTACAAATCATTGAATAGACTTCGCAGTAATAACGCAACATAAATCAAAAAAGTAAAGGTTTAATTGTTTTGCGTTGTATTGCTGCAATAAAGTTGCACACTGACAGGAAAGTAATAAATAAATGACAGAAACACTCATAACGTATGAATAATTAAAATCTATATGTAAACATCGCAGCGTCGTGACAGTGCGCGATTGCGTGCGCGAATTAAAAGCGCACGGAATCAACGCGTAATTTCCATCTTCGTGCGCAGCCAATTTTCTTGACAATACACAGATACAACACCTGTCTGTCAATTAAACGTCGAATAATTACATCACCTTGCATTTCACACCTTCCCGGATATCAACGAATATTGGAATTCTTTTAAATATTTCTAAATTTTAATTTTTAATTTTTTTTATTAATCATTTGAAGGCGAATTAATTAAATTAAAGTATCTTAAAGAAGAAAGGACTTAAGTTGAGTTAACTTACTTTATAATTTGCTGTCAAACGTCAAGAGATGATTGTAGGATCACATATTTAATCAGGAAATTACGTTGCGTTGATTTGCGTAAATGATTAATAATCAATTTGATTGATTCGGTGCGTTTGTTTGTTGATTGGCAAGAATTGGGTACCGTCACGTGTGGCGCGTTCGTGTGAACTGTTTTAAAATCCGCGCTGGACGGTCGTTGGCGAGGATGGCGACGGCGGCGATTCGAAAACGGCGCACTCGCGGGGAGCTCCCCCGCAAAATCCTAATCCTACACATTGCAGGTGAGATGAAATCACGCAAACGCGAGATTGTGCCTGCACACATGCATACACATGCATACATCATGCGCATACAACGAGCGCAACTATTTAAACTGAAAGTCTAGACGGAGGCTAAGTGCATTGGAGTCTCTGATAGTGGGTAAACACTGCCATTTCGACCAGCGTTTTGCAGGATATGCATTATTACAAGAAATATTACATGCAGTGTATGAAATTGCTGAGATTTTCATACGAATTTCTTGCTTAAATTTGGTTGAAATGTGTTTAGTAGTTATGTGAGTTTATTCACCTTTTGTTAAGGCTTATTAAGGTTAGGGTTTGTTAAGGGATAGGCATGATTTTATGTGAAACAAGTGCAAGTAATCGTAGAGATTTTTATTCGATTATTTTTTTGCCTAAATTTGTTCGAATGGGATATTGTAGAGTTTATTCAATGGTTTATTCAATTGTTAAGTGTATAGAAAAAAGTAAAATGAGTGTTGGGTTGCCTATCTTGTATATTTTAAAGTATGATGTTTATTTTTACGTGATCTGTTGCAATTGTTGAATATTATGTATTATGTATATCGTTAAATATGTGATGATTTGTAAACTTGCAAAGTTATATGCAGGTATTCATAGTCGTTTCCTTGTAACTGTCGAAGCCTAAAATCAAATGAAGCCACGACTTTAAAGATAGGACTAGTATTAAAAGTCGATTTTTATTGCGAGGTGAATTTTGAGTTATTTTAAAGCCGGTTCTATGCGATAGCTGTAGAATTCATATCAGTAATATGTTGATTTGGACTTTTACAGCTTAAAGCAGTGTCAATAAAATATCGATTACTATTAAGATCATTTACCGAAAATTATCAAGAGTTATCGATGTTACAGATATATGCATCAAATAACCCAAGAAGGACAAGCATTAAAAGTATCGATACTTTGTTTCAAGAATTTCGCCAATAAACCGATTTAAACGCCATCTGTAGGTGAAAAGCAGAAACTTTTAAAAATTGTATTATATACGCGAATTGGCCATGGCCAGTAAGGAATTGGGTAAGGTAGTGGTCACACCCACTACTATTATTGAATACATCAAAAGAAAATAATACTAAATCCATACTCAAAATAACAAGTAAAACTTAACACACTAAATACTATCAAGCAAAATTGAATATATAAATAAATACCGTTTCAACAAAAAAATAATCGGACCCGCTAAACTTCTTTCGAACTTTCACTCCCTATCCTTACTCCCGACTCCCTCTGCTCGGCGTTTTCCTCCTTCACTCCCTTCAAAATTGCCAGCCCCCTTCCATCTTCACTTAGCCACTCTTTCACTCCCCTTTTTTCCCTGACAATCACGCGCCCACTCTTCTTTCATTCCTATACAATCACTCCCAACATGTTCCCAGGAATCCCTACCCCTTCCACATAGGATATATCCTGATATATTCATCTCCCATCCACACCTTCCATCCCCTCTCTTCCGATCCACACCGTGCTCTAGCTATCAGTCTTTTATCAGCCACATTCAGCTCTCTATCGTCAATATATCTGGGTCTCATCCCGATTTTCTGCAGTGCTTGGTACAGTGGGTTATATGTGCTTCTTTCGATACTATTCTGCCCCTCCAGCTCCTCCACCATCCCTCCTATCGCTTGAAGTAATTAATACTTTAAGTTGCGGATAGATGTCGTTCGGCGCATAATTCGATAATTCCGATACTTATTCACGAAAATAGAAAAAAATCCTAACAAATTAATAAATTTATTTCATCGTATATGTAAGTTTACAAGTATATCTATTCAACAATTATCGAATGAGGTTTATTTATTCTTAACAACAAAGACATTCTCAGTAACGCGACACATCGTCGGGGGCGGTTTTTTCATCGGACGTAGAACTTCATATACGGTATAAGTGCTGAATCTGGTTACGATAGCAGTTGCATAACCAACCTCTAATCCTCCTGCAGTTCCACCACAAGTCCCTAAAATGATATTACATAAAATTATCTCTCAGCATCTCCTGGCATTCATAGTCCTTTCCCCATAACTGGAGACCACAAATCTACAGAAGTCTGAATCATTTCTAGTTCTCTATAGACTCTATAGACTCTTTTCTCTACGGTTCTAACACATCATTAGAAGTATTCCAGGAAATTACTATAAATACCAAGTTAAAAGTACCTACGTTGATCACAAACGTATCCTGGCTTCAAACCCTGATCACCTCCAGAAATATTATCATTGTTGTTAGTATTATTGTTCGCATTCGTGGATTTTCCCTTACTCCGTCTTGTTCTCGTCGTGCCCGAATAGTAATCTGAGCCACTATATCCAGCATAGTCATACCCTTTACTCCCACTTGCAGAACCGTAGCCATAACCCGTCGTTCCTGAACTAGCTGTACTCATTGTATTCCCATAATACTTATTACTTTCTATTGTGCCACCGTAACAAAGACATGGATTCTGTCCACCACTTTTAAGATCACGATTCCCATCAGGTTTGCAAATCTTCGAACAATGGGTGGAGAACGCAGGCATTGTCTGTATAGTCAACTTCTTTGGACAGGCGCAACTTTGAATTTCAACATGTTTCGCATCTTTGCCCACTGGCCTAACTATGGATCCTCGGTTGGATGTTTGAGTATTCTGACAAGTCCCCGATGCCTTCGTCTTGGTAGTCGTATGAGAGGTAGCTTCGGTCCCTCGGTAACTTCTTGCCTTTGACTTTTCCGAAGTGAAGTTAGATAAAAACTTTGGTATCTTCGAGGACCACTTCGCAGATTTACAATCGCTAATATCATGGATTTTGATCTCCAACTCATCGTCTTTATCTTCTAAAAGAGCTTCATAGCCTTTTTGAAGATCCGAAAGCCTTTCCTTCAATTCCTCACAGGTTTCTTTCGTTCTGCAAGATTTTTGATCGGCAATAGCTTCCTCGGAAACCACCATCGGAGCTGATGCAGTCGCTCTAGGTGCGCTTCTTGATTGGTAAGAAACTGGTTTCTTAACGAACACCAATGTATCATCAGGTTGTGATTCACTTATATGATCTTGGCAGCAATCCGGGATCTTATTACAGCAATCACGACGGGCTTTGCACTTGTAGGCTTTCCGGGATGATTTCGGGAGGTATTTGTTGTTCTTGTCATAGTGTTCGTAAAGATAAATAGGGACTTTTTGAATAAACGGGTTCGATCTGCTGCCATTTTGCTCAGTTGAAGCCGAATCTGAATCAGATGGCGGATAGTACACTTTATCCTGGATGTATTTCTCTCGTTTGCGACGCAATTTATACGGATCTAGAATGGCTTCTGCGTTCTTCCTTGCTGCATGATGATTTCTGGAAATATTTGAAGAACCTGGGGAGTCAAACACCTAAAAATTAAGTTTTAGCTCTAAATGCATAAAAGGAAAAGCTTCAGAAAATTGAAGACTTTTCTGAAACTTCTTGAAGTAATCACATTTCGATTATAGTAACGACGTTCCTGTTTTTCTGAGCTACTACGACGATTACCAACATTTAGACAGGAATACATTCGAGAGTCAATAAATCCTTTGAAAATAATAGTCAAAAACTAATCAAAACTATAAAATGTACAAGATTTACCATCATATAAATCATTAAAACTGAGTTTATGCGTCGATGTGGAATTTCGACGAGTATATTGCGGTATTTTCGTTTTGGTACTGGTGTCACGACTGGGAGGCAATTGTAACATTGCGTCCATTTCCTTCCGGCCATGTTTCCGGTCTTGGTTTGAGTGCAAATCGCAAAAGTCCGACATATGAATGACTTAATTTTCACTGGAATCCATTGCGTTCCAAGATGCGCCTTTGCTATGTACATGCGAAACGAATAATTTGTAAATATTACAGTGTATGCAAATACATAATGTCGAAATATTGTTTGAAAATATACGGACTGCAGTCGAAACTTAAGAGGTTTTTGTCATTTTTAGGGAGTTTACAGTATCAGCTGCATGTGTCATCTGATAACATTTGAGATGACATCGACGATGTTATGAGCTTTTTGAGCTTTTCAGCTTTCAGTTTCTGCTATTAACTTACAGATGACGCTGGTAGCCTATCAAATATAAAATTAATAATATTTATATTTTATATCTCTTCAGTTCACTGAACAACTAAATTTTTCTATGGTGATTTAATTTTAAAGAACCGTACTTTCTGAATAAATAAATTATAAACTTCATGAAAACTAGGTGATATCGATATTTAGTCCGGATAAACATTTATAGATGGCATCACGCTGTTAAAAACTATAAAAATCAATATATAATCACGGATTACTTAAATATATATATTATTTGAACATATAAGTTACTGATTTTAATATGTTATGCATTTTTTGCTATTTTTCTATAGTATTTATAGCTTGTTCCAAACAAACAAAATGTGTATATGTAAAATATAATTATTTTTAGTGCTTTGAATTTATTACTTCTCAGAAATATTAACAGATGGCACTGTAAGGTTTAAATTTATTTAAATCAATACCATTATCACTTGTTACATAACTATACACTTTTTAAACGCTTTGTGGGCAATAAATAATCAAAATATTAATTGAAACACTACTTATTAATACTGTTTACACAAATATAGCATTAAAAACATTCGGACACAAAAACATACTTATTAATTTAATACATTAATACATTTAATTCTACAATTTTATCATTTTACCTCCTTTAACACCAAATAATTCCATATAATTTAACTTTATACTTTTATCTTATCGTTAAATAAACCATCAAGTATATTTCTGTACATAATTTACAAACTTGTGCATACTCAGCTGGAAATTAATGCGTGATCCTCCAGTATTTAGTTATAAAACTCCCAAGGACGCAGTAAAAGCGCCCCGAAGTATAACAAGGACAAAATACCTGCTCTGCGTCCCGGTAAATCCAGGCAGTTCTGTTATAGGGCGGTTCCATTTGCGTGGGTGGCAACATTGCGCTAAACTTTCCCAATGTTCATCCATTCGGGTTGGGTCGTGTGGGAGGATCTGAAGGACATTTGCCTGGCAGGTAACATGGCAACACTAACATTTTCTACGAATAAAATTCAAGGTAAAAAGTATGAAAGAAAAAACAAGCACGATATTCAACCTCTGTTTCGTATTTTTATGTTTATTTTCTTCCCTCTTCTGTTATTTCTATAAATAAATATTATTGCAAATTGTACATTGAAAGTTTGAGTACTGTAGAGTATTGTAAAGTGAAGGATAATGCTGTGAATCAATGGGTAGAACAATGCACTGTTTTATCGATTCGGGATTCGATGTTCAGTCGAGCGGGATAGATTCATTTCATACTGGCGTTTCAATTTCAAAGCACAGTGGCATGGAATGGAATGGAAATTGATGGAAAAGGAGGGGTTCAATATCGTTGAATTTGATTACATATTGAAACTGATTTGTTAGAATTTTTTGGACGTTTTTGGAATTTTAGCATGTTAAAAGGATTTTATGAGCGAGAAAAAAAGTCTACATGTTCTTAAACCATTTAATTTCGTTAAATCGAATGTTTAAACACTTGGGTCCGAAAGTTAGTACGTTTTTTCGGAAATTTTGGACATGCTTCGGTAAAATAAAAGAGAAATATGCATTTAGATGTGTTTAAACGAGAAATGCCTCATTTACGAGGTCAAAATTTGAGTTAAAAGTTGATGTCATGTTTATATCGCCTCATTTTATTGACTTGCTCAACTGCGTACACTCTAGCTTCCCGAATTCATGTCATAAATGAAAAACTAAACACTTTTCACAGAATCTGTAATATTTTTCTGAATATGACGTCGAGTACTTTCAAGAAAACTATGAAACTACATATTTTCATAGAGTTTTCACTTAAAAGTGCATTTATTGCATACAAATTCGTCTTAAAAGTATGTACAAGATATATAAATTTACTATTTCTCAAAAAAAAAAAATCGATGTCATATACTAGAGAATTTAATTGTCTATATAATGATCTTTTACTTAGCGAAATCGGTTGGTTACACATAAGAATACTATATATTTTAATGAGCTTTAACTTCATAAATTCTGCTGCTATTGACTTGACAATTTGAGGGAATATTCTTTAATAGTTTAACTATTAATGAAGACTATTTTTAAATAGGTTTTAGCCTGGAAAATAAGTTTTTTTTTGCAATAAAATTGCGTTTTTATATCGCTGTTTTTATTAATTCGAAAGTAAACGTGCAATTACTGAAATTGTTAAGAAGTTTCGCAAAAATATAGCAGGAAAAATATGTTTAATATGTTTAAACTATATAGTTTTGATAAGCGGGCTTTTAAACATTAATAACTTAGTAATCTTTGTAAAATAATCTAACAAATATCTTTCGAATTCATGAAAACTGGTACATTGTTTTTTTTTTAATGTAAACGATTCTTTTTAAATAATATTTTCATAAATTACCACTATTTCTGTTAATAAAACACTACTTTTATAAAACACATATTGTTAATTAGATTGCGTACTCGATTTGATGACGTTATAAACATTTGTATTTATTTTCTGCTCAAAATCATGTAGTATTCGATTCCTACGACTGTAATTTCATTTCTAAATAAAATTCCTCAATATTTATTAAAAAAAAACTTTTAAATTTATTGTAAAATATTAACTCATAACTTGACGACGAAAAATAGAAAACGAGTCTTTTCTTTGTCTTTACTCCTATAAATCTCTTCCTAAACTCGTTGTTTAGGAATATTGTTTAGCAATGTTGTTCAACATTGTTTAGCATTCTTAAACATGATTTCCATCAGTTTGTATCATGTTTACCAAGAGATACAAAACTTTTCATGTAGCTGTCATGCCGTTTTCAGCGCCTGACGTTTATTTGACGTGTGCGTACACTGGTATACACGCTTTGTGATCGCTACAAATATACAAATATGCGAGTGTTTGCATACGATGGGCGCCTGTGAATGTTGTTGTGGACGTAAGCGGTCGGCATGCCACGGGGAAGACTCTGGGGCAGAATGTGCTGATACTAATACTGGTGCGAACCGGGGCAGTCCGTGGTTGGGGCGGTGGGCGCGACGGGTGATCCAGCCCCAAAGGATCAATATAACTCCGGCGGTACTCCAACCTATTTTGTCTTCCCAAACGTCCCCCAGGAACTAAATTCAA
>WSZQ02000013.1:2005350-2016269 GCA_019419845.2 Weissflogia rhopalogaster
CATTTTATTACTTAGAAATGATGTTAGAAGTCATCAAAGTTGAGTCTAACAACGACGACATTTTCGCTGGCAGAAAAATTACTTGAAACGACTTCTTCTAAAGATCACACTTTTATTTATATTTACATTTCTAGCTATACAAATCATATTTGATCGATCCAGGATAAAATTTGTCACTATCTAGTGAAATAGCTATTCCGATTAATTGTCTAGAGGGAATGAGGGAATGTTGATTGTTGGAGTTTAGTCCATTTTTGAAGTTATATCCAGAGGGTTTTGGAAGCGCGAAAGCAGATATATTTTAGGTCGGTTAACGACAAAAAATATTCACAAACACATCAGGGACCTCTTAAGGGTTCTAATTTATGATATTTAGTAGTTTTTTGTGCGTTTTTCTATTTTATAATTTGGTAAAGCACTTTTTACAAAACTTTAAAGTTTGCAAAAAGAGTTAGGACAATATTATTTAATTATTAATGATATTATTAGGGTGCAATATTGAATATGTGCTTTTCATGTACGTTTTAATAACCTTGTGTGGAAAGTATGTTGTGATGAGCAAACATATTCGCTGAGCGGACAATTTCCGGAAAACAGTAAACAGAAAACAACAACCAGGCAAAAATTGCAAACCCTCAATATATCATCAAATCGATGCCGAAGCTTTTGGTTGTATAAAACAGCGTTTTGCTTCGCTATTCGACGAATACATATTTATTTACTGCCTTGCGTTGAGTTGGGGTTGGGTTTGATGATGTGATATTACGTAGATCGAGCCATTTAGTATCGGACGGAGGGCAGGAATGTGTGTGGAATTGAGGAAGCGAATTGATTCGATGATGATGGCAGCCGTTGATAGGAAGGCGACGACAACGGAATCCCAGTGGCACACTAGCGTCATCGCATTATTGCCGGAAAACCATGAAGGACGGACGGTTCGAAACGAGCAGTGTGCAGGCGATAAAACGACTTTATACACCCACATGTATCTGCAGACAGACTCGCAGGCATTCACGAACTTTCATAGACATTCACTCACATTCATGAAAAAAAGATTTGCCCTTTCGTTTCGCTTTGATTTGAGTTCAACAGGTCTTAGATATTGACATATGATTTATTTTTATTTAAAGTTTTGGACTCAGTTTCAGAGAGCGCGATGAAGAGCCTCTCTCTTTTAATAGCACGGTCAGTTTTTCGGAAATATTCCGTCCTCTTTATTACATACTTGAAACTCCGAAATTCGTATGATTATTAGGTTTTACAACTTTTCAGCCCCAATCGAGCTTTTGGGCATATAGACATGTCCCATAGGTGTGCCTATTTATTAAAAAAAACGTAAAAAAAATAACAGTTGAAGAAGGTACATCGTTTTTGCTTCTGCGATCCTAAGAAATTATTACGGTGACAATCTCAATATAGGAGTCTTAATTCTGTATAGATATTTTCTTTAGACCTAGGTGCTAAATCAAAGAATATAGCGTGAGCTGAAAAATCGATGTGAATTTGTCTCACGCCGCGCGAAGTAAGGCAACTCGTATATGGGCAATTTACTTGCGTTTCTCTGCGCGCTTCTGTATTTACCCCGAAAAACGGATGGTGCACAAGAGGAATAGTAATAATCTATATACCATTTAATAAATTGTGAAATAGAAAATATGCTGATATATGACTCGTCGAATACACTTTATTCCTTCATATAGCCAGGAAAGAGTAAAGTCCTATCCCTGATAACTGTATAGAAATGAACAATTTTACATTCACATTAATAATTAATAACGTAGAGAAGTAAATGTAGTAAAATTGATGATAAAATGACTATATGTGTATCTTTACCTTTCACTCTACGCTTCGATGATTTAAAACACTTGTTTTTTGAAAACGTCCAAAAAATTGCCAAAAATGATGATGTTATTTCGAGGAAATAACAAAAAAGCGACAAACTTTTCCGTTAACAAAAAGGTATAACAATAAATGCCCACAAACAATTTTATTGAAATCGATGATATTTATTTCTACCTCTAGTTTTTCATAAAATTTCAATGAAAAATGAAAAAATGAACACAACGAAAAAAAAATTAATTAATAACTGTAAAAAATAGATAAATAAATGCAAACATAGACGTAAAAACTAGATATACAATTTCAAATATTTCCAAACAATGAATCGAGTAATGGAAGAAAGGCAAATAAAATTTGTAAAAATTAATTAAAAGTTAATTTGATATCATCCGTAATTGGTAAATATGACAAAACATTAACGCCCAGTTGCCAGTCATTTCAGCCAGCCAGACAGAGCAAATTCCTCGAACATAAAATTCACCAACGAACGCCGAATGCAAATCGCAAACAATGCCAGAAACCGGGAAAACGGCCAAAGCGAATAGCTGCCCGGCAAAGCAGGCGCACGAAATTGATGTTGCTGATATTGATGTTAAATTAAATGACCCCGTGCAGAGGATTTTAAAGCGTGGGCGCGGGCGCGGGTGGGCCGAGCTATTCATGACTTGCACTACGTATTCATTAAATTCGCTGTCGGCGCCGGCAGGATTCGTAGTGCGTAAGCGTGTCGTAAATATGACTCGTGAGGATTACCTGCAGAAAAGTCGAATGTAGCGCGTTCGCTTACTGTTTACAGCTTTATTTACATACGCTTCACCGATATTTGCGCTGACATTTAATCGATAGATTTCTTATTAGTATGTCTACAATCATTTGCTTATCGCTTAGATATTAAATTAATATTTTCTTTCTTGTATTTTTTCTTTTCAAATAAGGGTAAAGGTAAATATTATTTTGTGAAAATGAAATAGAAGCAAAAATACGTTGATTTTTGTTTCATTGGCTTAGAAATATTGATATAATTCATTTGAAAATAGTTAAAACCACGGCGTATCATGTTGACGGACGATGTTCGAGTCCTCGAGGCGGGCACCTCTTTGCGTGTGAATCATTCACACACATACACACATGTTACAAACTCGCTCACCCACATATACAACAAAATATTCTACACAACTCTACACCCTCCACTCTACACACAACAAACTCAACATTCAACTCTGCTATGCAACTAACAACACAACACACAACAATACAACAAGAACACAACTTTCATCAACACAAGAACAAACAATAACATAGATAAAAAAAAACCCAATTACTTGAATAAACTTTGATAAACTTATACAATTTTAACCGATTTAATAGCAACATAGAATGTTCTTATCAAAAATTTCAATAAATATGCTATAAAAGAACATCTGTGTAAACAATTCATTAACATCAGTTGGAAAGTCAACAAGTTACGCTCCGGAAACAAGAATGTCTATATTTATCGATAGATTACGAAGTAAACGCACAGTAGAATAGTTTTTAAACCATTTTTAACATTTCCACATAGTTTATTAACTCGCAAAGCCCCTAACAGTCTCTCCAACACTTATAAATCTATTTGACGGACTGTCTCTCGTTTAAAACATTATGCAAACAATTCACAAACTCGGTCGGTCGCGCCAGCTTCGGGAAACGTCGGCGCGGAAGCTACAGGCCGCTTTTCCACCGCTTTTCCACCGCTTTTCCACCGCATTTCCTCTAAATATCTCTCGCCGAAGAGCGTTCGAGTTGGGAGGTCGGGGAGAGTGGGGGTCTCTATAAACACTAGTTGTGCCATCAGATTATTTAGTGCAATCCGCTGTTTGCTTATCGCCGAGATAAACGCCTGAAAGCGAGGCGCACGCGCTCGCGCTGAAAGCAAACAGAATTTAATTTACTTCTTCCCTTTCAAGTCGACGGCGACGCTTTCACGCGCTTCAAGTCGCCGTCGACGACGACGAGGAGTTATGAGGAATATCAACAGCATCGACGCCACCTTTCCTCCAATGTACAAATATTTTGATTAGGTCTATTGACAATGCAATACAACAATCGTGAACAATATTCACTCACGCACTAATGCGAAAAATGTGCAGGTATTATTAATAAATTCAGCCCGGTTAGCCGAGACAAGTAGCTTTGGAATGCTGGGAAATAAAGCATTGACAACATATTTCATGCCTGTTTGATGGCGACCAAATAGAGCAAGTGGATTATTTATGGTGTGTGCGTGGTGCGCGCTATTGTTGTTGCCCACACCCCATGTCGCCCGGCGCCTCCACCATCGCGATGGATACATAGCCAACGCGGTTGCGTGGGTATGCATCGGAATTTCGGATTGAAAATTTCGCTGTTGCATACAGCTTCACATATTTTGCGATTGATTTTGTGTGCATATGCGCATATACCCTGCATAACAATGCACTCGCATGTAAATAATCCGATTGCATGAAATTTCTAATGAAATTATGTTTACATTACATTTAAACTACTTTAATATTCACTAATTTATTAATACTATAATGTAGTAATATTATTAATTCATATTACTAATATAGCTCCCCAATTTATATTTGGATTAGCGAATATAGAATAATTCCTGCATGGATTAACGTTAGGTTGATAAATATTGGCGTCGTGGCGTGCTGGCAGCGTGACGCTAGCGAAGTGTGATGCGAACTGTGTGTATGCTGGCTGATGGTTGATTGGCATTGGCAGCGAGATCGTGGCTGCTACTGGAGGCGGTGCGATTATGGGATCTGGCTGTGGAACTACAAGCGGAAGCGGTGTCGTGTTTTGTTGTGCCATTGTGTGTGGATCTTGTGCTCGTCGGTGAGGTTGCGTCCCAATCACGTCGGGGTCAACAGTTTGTGGGATTTGTTATACCACCATACATGAAATGAAATAAGATAAAGATATAAGGAGTAGATCTAGGCGGAGGCGACAGCTGCAGACGATCGGGTAGTACTGGTCGGCGAGGCAGGCAGGTTGAAGTAAGCCTCGCTGGTGACGACGGCAGGTGGCGGCTTCAATATCGGGCTTGCTTTTGGTGTACTTCGGTGTCGAACTGTCTCGGACTGAGTGAAGACTGATGACTGAGTAACTGTGGAATCGTTGATGGTGGTGAAGACGGCTGGCTGCAGATAATGGTGTCGCAGGTGATGACGGCTTGCCGATACCGGAGTCTTGGATTGACTGACTTTTGGTGACGAATTGTCGACTACATATACCAGTGCAAGTGGCGCGATCGCGCCATTTCGATTTTGACGTGTCAGTATTCTCGATGTTTAATCTCGAATCGATTAAGACTTCGGCGGATGCTGATTAAGGTTTGTTGATGCGGATGGAGATTATGGTTTGTTGTTGTTTATTCTTGAATGTGCGGCAATGAATTGACCGCCAGAGTACTCCCTTACCAGTGGAAAAGTTAGAGGAAAATTGTGATGAGTACTGTGGATGTGGCGGCACCAGGTGATCGGCTCATGACAGGGCTAGGAGGTGGCATCTTAGCGTCAGTAGAAAAGGACAATTATAATGGTGAAATACCTGGCGCTGGCGAAAATATAGAGTTGTGAGTTTTGTGCGACGTGGAGTGGAATTTAGAAATCGGGTTCTGTAGTACGGATTCGCTGTGTTCATCTCGTTATCGGTAAGGGTTGCTTCGCCTTGGCAGTTATCACAGCGCTGGTCGACGGGGCAGATCGTCGCAGATCTGCGTGGCGGGGACCAGGTGAGTCATGTGGCTTGTTGCCGAATATGACGTGGTGAACTGTGATGAGGACCCTCGAGTGCGTAGTGCAGTGAGTTGCAGCCCGACGCGGCGTAGGGGGTCGTAGTGCTTTGACGAAGGTGTCGTCGTCGAGAGTGAGCTAAAGATGCTGGACCGTTGACTATTGCAAATGATGATGACGGCTTGTCACGCCGGAGTCCAGGATTGACTAACTGTTGGTGAAAATGACTGCCTGCAGAAGGTGACGAATTGTTGACTACATATGCCGGTGGAAGTGCTGACGCGACCATTTTTTGTTTGCTGCTCGTGATCTGCTGCGCCGTGTCGATTTTGATGTATCAGCATTCTCGATGTTTAGTCTCGAATCGATTAAGACTTCGGCGGATGCTGATTAATTCCTGTTTAAGGTTTGTTGATGTTTATTCTTTGGGCGACAACCGCGGTTATTGACCGCCACATAATAATTAATAAAAGTAATAATGTTTCTCGTCAATATTGCTGATAATTCGTCAATAATTACAAGTTTCTGCAAATAAGCGCAATGATAAATAATTATTTACCAACCCAGCAACAATAATTATTTATATAATTGAAATTTGATTACTTGCTGCGATGATGATGTAGATTGCATACGTATTTACCTTGTGAATTGGAAAATACATTGGTAGATTTAAATAATTTGCAAATGTTTATTTGTACTTCAATATTTTGTTAGTTCCCAATGATTTTATCTTTAATTATAACGAGTTATTTGCTAGTTTTCATTATATTCCTATAATTTTGTTCGTTTGCTAATTAAAATTGTTGAGATAAATTAAATTCAAATTTTGTCAAATTAATATTGCGACTCCCGCCTACCACTCGCTCTCTCTCAAGACCTACAAGGTGCGTCACAAAATGCCATCCTTAGGCACAGCTTTGCCAAAAGGATTAATATATTTTCCCCGATAAGTAAGTTTCTAATTTCTCTATTTCATATCAAAGAAAATTCATTTTTTATAAACTTCTAATATAGCTCCCTAATTTATGTTAAGTACAGTGAAAATAGATTAGTTTCCGTATTTATGAAAGTTAAATATATACATATAGTTATATTCTGAACTGAGATATAAGACATTGAAATATTACCTTAAGTGTTAAAGATAGATAGTAAAACAAGTAGAGAAAAACACTTCTAAGAAAATTATTTTTTATAAACTTCAAATATTGCTCCCCAATTTATCTTTTATATAATGAAAATATATTACTTTCTATAATGCATAAAGTTAGATTGTTAATTATTCTTGGAACATGAACTGAGATAGAATCTTTTAAAGAATTGGTTGAATGCACAAAGTCGTAAAATCATGTTGTAACAGACAAATCAGATTTTAAAATGAATGACTAGTTTCATAGTTTATTCCTTTCATAATCTTTCGTTGATATCTCTGGATAATTGAATCCTTCTCAGTGATGTTGCATGATTTATTTCCTTCATTTAATATCGACTTTCCCGGCGCATCCACCATGCTGAAATATATTCAAAGTTATCCCCCTTCGTACAACGATATTTCAATAACAAAATTCCCTGTTCAAATTATTAAAACGTTCCAGTTTCATTCGCCATTCGCGTTTAGTTGAAATTCTCCCTTAAATATAAATGATAACATTGTAAAATGTCAAGCCAAAAAACATCATTAACGGTTGCGTAACAGTTTCCTTCAATGATGCTGAAAGCGATCCATAAATTTACCCCCATAAATGTCCTACCGCCACTACGCCGACCGACTGACAACCTACGACAGAGTTGTTGAAAGTTAATTGAATAATTACATTTCGCCGCGCAACGAGTGTCTTCTGCCAGCGCTAAATTAATTTGCCACAAGGATCCCTTTTATCTCACCGCGGCGCATACATTTTTTAATTACTAAAAGCGCTATTTATGCATGCATAATGTGCGTGTACCTCACTACCGCGGCGAGCTACCTGAGCGGACACGTCGTGGTTTAATTAAAAAAGCACACAAAGCACTTTGTAATTTGTGCACCAGAAAAACAGAAAAAAATGTGTCTTTTCTTTTCCGGCGACACACTGGATACATCGTGCTCATCTACGAAATTTCCATTTATAGCATGTGTGTGTGTAGGGGTAATAAAAATAAAAATACAACTTATGGCCGATATATTCATGTATGTAAAGCTCTGCTGGGATTCATGTAAGAGAAACGGATGTGTTCTGGGGGCCGAGTGTCGCAAATGAGGGTCTGCGACATCGACACCGCGTGAGAGAGTAGAGAAAATCGCCAAGCTCGTGTTGTGAATTATTTATGCTTTTTTGCATGCTGCGTCGCTCGAAAATGCCTTCGTGAAATATTAGATTTATAGGTTTATACATATTTCATCGATGTCTGCGAGACTCTTAACCTGATTTCGTATTTTCACGGCGTATTTCGCAGTCGTTTGCATTGTTTGCTGAGTGAAATTATAAATTCACGGTTCCTGAAAACATTGAAATGCAATCCGTTAATGGAGTTGAAGTACAGTGATAAAAGTTACAATCACTTCGATAGCAAAGTGTATGCATAGTTTTAAAATGCCGAGGAACTTGAAACATGTTATTATACATTTTTCGTCTAATAAATTACAACTAAAATATTACTTCAAGACATAAAGATTGAAAATCAAAAAGAGGTAGATAATTCTCTTCAAAGAAAATTCAAATTTCATATACTTCTAATGTAACTCCCTAATTTATTTTTGGCATAGTGAAAGAAGGATAATTGCTGTATAAGATAATGTCAGACTGATAAGTATTTTTATAATCTAAATTGAGATGTTACGCATTAAAATACTACTCAAATCATAAAGTCTGCAAATCAAAGAGAGGCATTTCTATTCCAAGAAAATTCAAATTTCATATACTTCTAATATAACTCCCTAATTTATTTTTGGTGCACTGAAAGTAGGAAAATTCCTGAATAGGATAATGTCAGATTGATAAGTATTGCTATAATCTGAATTGAGATGTAATGCATTAAAATATTACTCAAATCATAAAGTATGCAAATCAAAATGAGGCATTTCTGTTCTAAGAAAATTCAAATTTTACATACTTCTAATGTAACTCCCTACTTTATTATTGGTATAATAAAAATAGTAATCATGTGACGGGTGTGTTAACATTAGTTTTTATTAAAAACATTATTCTAAGTATTTTTTAAAATATCCACCAATTTTTATCATCGAAATACATGATTATACCTCACAAAAACACTAATATACTAGGAATTGTCATCTTTTACACCCTTGTTCATGGTATTTTTATACTTCCCAAAGCCTGAGGAAGTTAATGAAAGTAGCATATTTATGTACGCAGCAGGACACTCCTGCAATTCAGAAGGACTAGCACAGAGTACGCCGTAAAACGTTACTAATGTAACAAAACGAGGCCGTAACGTCGTTAAAAGTAACAAGCGAAAGTGACTTATACACTTTACTGTAAAACTATAATAGCTCTTCTTGAGCACGTTTTATAGACGTCTATTTTTTCTCGCCATAACCATTACATTAACGAGAATAACGCTAATTATGTTGCTGCAAATTCCAGAGAATTTTACTATCATTTTCAGCACTTGAGAAATGAGAAAGAAAAAAACATGACAGAAAATGCGATAATTTTCCATTGAAATCCTAAAAATCGATCGAAAAAAGAGCTATTATCACGAATAAAGATAAATTTCCACCGATTTAAGACTCTTATACCATCCCTCCTCATAATTAATTCCAATTCGACTGCCATTATTCACTAGAAAGGCTGGCAAAAGCCGAAGAAAACACAGTAATGCCAAGAGTTTAAAAGGGAAAACTTTGACAAATTACAAAATAACACAAAACGATAAATAAATTAGCCAGTTTCATGTATATTTATTTAATCCTACATCCTCCCAATACTGGAGAGCGTGTGTTCGCAATTATACATTCCTTTTAAACTGTTTTACTATTTTGCAAAAGAGAAATACTCGTTTGCTTGTTGTTTTTAGCTGCGTGTTGTATGCATACATCAAATTTCTTTGGCTTTCGTTCTGGGCATTAACTAGTACCGGCTGACAGATGGTTCCAACAATGCAAATACCGACTGAAATGAAAAACACGTTGTTTGTTTACTTTAGGCGTATGCAAAATTGATGAAAACTGAATCTAGTGCGTAGAGGCTTGTGTCAACTGCAAACATGCAGTTATCA
Source organism: Weissflogia rhopalogaster (assembly GCA_019419845.2). NCBI lineage: Eukaryota > Metazoa > Arthropoda > Insecta > Coleoptera > Staphylinidae > Weissflogia > Weissflogia rhopalogaster. The sequence continues at coordinate 2,015,172 of WSZQ02000013.1, forward strand.
AGCTGTGATTAATAAAACATTTCGTGGCAAATACATGAATTAAGTATAGGAATATGAATTAAGATTTTTTTTTAATATTATTGAACGTTATAAAGATTGTAAAAAAGTTGAGGTTGACATTTCCCATGAGAGAAAATTCAAATTTTTGCATACATTAGACATATGCTCCCTAATTTAATTTTCGTATAGTGAAATTATGATAGTTGCTGTATGAAATAGTATTAGATTGATAATTGTTACTAGATTATGAATTAAGTTATAACTCATTAAATTTTTACTTAAACACAAAGATGAAAAATGAAGTTGAAGTGAACCTTTTACATTGTGGAAAATCATATTTTTTACACACTTATAAGGTAACTCCCTAATTTGTTTATTGCATAGTGAAAATAGGATAGTTCCTGTATGAAATGGTATTAGACTGATAATTGTTACTTGATTAAGAATTAAGTTATAACGCATTATAGTATACTATAAGTCAAGTTGTGGTGGACATATCGCAACAGAGAAAATTCAATTTTTGATATACTTGTAATACTCCCTAATTTATTTTTGATGTAGTGAATTTAGAACAGCTTTAGATTAAAATGGTGTTAGTCAGATTATTATTGCTTGATCATGATTTAAGATATAACGCATTAAATTATTGCTTATACTCAAAGTTTGAAAATCAGGTTGAGCTTGACATTTCTCATCAAAGAAAATTCATTTTGCATGAACTTCTATTACTACTCTCCAATTAATTTTTGGTGTTGAGAAAATAAGATAGTTAGATAATGCATTACAATATCTAAAAACATAGAGAATGAGCATCAAGTTGAGGTAAATCGGCTGAAATGAAAAGTATATTTTTGTTTACTTTAGGCGTTTGCCAAATTGATGAAAACTGAATTTACCCCGTACTAGTTTGTGTCAACTGCAAACACGCAGTTATCGAACTATTATTAATAAAAACAGTTCATGTAAACGAAATAGAAAACAGTGAAAGTAAAATTAAATTGAGAACGGCAACTTGAAGAACGTTTCAATTGTTAAAAAAATGAAGCTATTCATTTAAGATAAGATTTTCGAATAATACAATATGTTTCCTTCTTCTCC
>WSZQ02000013.1:2021670-2061390 GCA_019419845.2 Weissflogia rhopalogaster
TATAGGCTATGCATTTGTAAAATACAATCAAAATGGTCGATAAATTTGCATTAGAAATCAGTTGAACCACAGTAATTCGTAATAATTTCGAGATGACGTAGGTAAGCGAATGTTGAGTAGTTATTTTAACATGATTTTGCTTTTGAGCCATTTATTTTGGGGTCATTTTATTTGTTTTTTATGCTAAACACACATTTAAAGTTTTAATAATTAAAATTGCCTATTTTACAGGATAGGCAACTTCATATACGGTAATTATAACGTACATAAAGTTGCCTAATAGACTTTGACATTTTTTATAGGAATAGAAGAAATAGGCTACTTTTTATACTGTAGCAGTGCAATTCTCAGAAAGTCTGTAGTAGATAATAGACGTTCATAGTGTGCCACCTATATTTCAATGTTATACCGAATACCTCGGATGTTGTGTCAATTAGTAGGACAGGTTGGAAAAGGATATAAATAACTTCTCATAACAATGTGCAAATATTGAAACACAGGTGGCGCAACGGTATACAGTCAGAATTAGCGAGCGCTTCACGCGGTGCATAGAATAACTAATTGACAAGGTAAAAAAGCGAAACTTTATTGATTGAAATGTGTAGAGTCCCGCTTCATTTGGTGGGTGTGTTTACTACTGTTTGAATGACAGAAACTTTAAAGTATAACAATTCATTTGAAATAAAAGTATTTATATCTTGATTTCTGAATATATCTTGAGGTCCTTTCGATGGCGTTACAATCGCAACAAATTTTAATTGACGGGTATGTTTTTTTTTTAATTTTTCTTACAAATGCATTTGTTTCTTATTGAAACTCTTTTCCAGCTCGATTTTTATCACTGTGCAAGGCACGCTTTGTAATTACTCACATTAATTTGGTTTTTGTGTCGTTTTAAACTTGTTTTTGAATTCATTTAACATATTCTTCGCAAAAAAACTGAATATTGAAATTGTTGATGTTAAAGTGAGAGCGCTGCAATCGTTTGCGTATTGGACACGAATTTTATTTATAACTATTGTTTTCACAAATAATGATAATGGCAATTTGTTTTTGATCTATCTCCGCTAAAGTTGTTACCTTGAACATGGTTATTTGATTAAATTATTTAAATATAATTAACATGACATTCATTTGTTCAGTTTCTATTAACTTATCAATACCAGCAGCGCTCTCACAATCCGCTTCCCGAACCTTCGCACCTTTTTACATAGAATTGGGTATCTCTGACATGATTTAGTCTATTGTTATTAATCAAAACAAAAATTGGAATTAGAATATATTTACTTGAGTAAACTCAAAATAGAAATACAGTGTAAAAATACACGTTAAAAACCAGTTGTTCAGGTTTCATGTACATCATGTATCTAACTTTTCCTCTGTTATTTTGTGGCGTTGTTCTCTTCTCAAATGCACACTTACACTGAAGTCAATAGCGTGAGTTTCTCATTGAGTTGCAACTGTGTCTTCAGCAACTGCGAAAGTGTAATGACCATAAGCAAATCCTTGACGTTACTGTTGAACATCTCAAAGAATTGTTCAGAAGTCATGTGTGGAACTGAATTCACCAAGTCAAGGAGTGACCTGCCGACAGCATTATCCGGTTGAACACGCTCAGCCAGCACATCCTCGACGTAAGCCAACACTTGATCCAACAACACTCCCATTTTAAGCCCAGCTTCGGAGATTTGAGTAAGATCCATCATCGGATGGACGTTGCGCGATCGATTCCCGCCGCCAGCCAGTGTTTTCTGGCACAATTGCAGGCCAAACACTTCCGGATCATAGCTGGTAACCTCCACATTGATTGGGGTGAACATGCAGCCTTGTTTGCCATTCGGTACGCCGAGATTAACACAAACGTACGCCTTCAAACCCATGCGTGCACCTTGGAGGCTTGTGTCAAGTGTGACGTGAATCGGATTTGTGCATTCTCGGGAGTAATACTCGTGGATGACACTACTATGGTTAGTCACCTCATGACCGGTTGCCCACCAGCCGACGATGTTCTCGCTGGCGTTGACGCGACGATTCAGGTCGTATACGTCGCTGGCATAGCTCAACTCAGCCTCAACGTTGTCATCGTACTCTTTGTGTGGCACACAGAAGCAGTTTGTTACTTCAACGATGCCCTTATCTTGCGTACCTAACAACAACATCTTCATTAGTAAATTATTAGTATATTAGTATTAATTTTCTCAATAATTCACCAAAATATCGATACAGGTTAAGTTCGATGAGCACATGCAAATTCACGAAATCAATGAAAGGAAGTTGTATAAATGTGGAATATTGTAGTACGTTACCTAAGAGGGTACCGATAACTCGATGGGAATCGGCATTTCGACGCTCGTAGGCATCAACTATTTGAAATAACACAACTGGGTGCACCTTGACGGTGAGGTTAAGCGCCATGTTTGCAACTTTCTGATTCCCTTCCAAGATAACACTTTGACAAGTTTGAAATATAACGAAATTTATCGAGTGTTTCCGAACGCACAGCTACGGTGTTGCCATACGTAACAAAAACTGTTCAAATAAAGTAAACTAAATTCCCATTTGAGAATTTGTTCAATATATGTTGAATGTTTACAAAATAGAATCTAAAAAATATTACTGGGATAATTTCACATCGTTTTAAAGATTTGAAAATACAAATATTCAAAAATAATAAAGAATTGATTTCATATGGCGCATGCGTCGTCGCCATTCAGTAATAGTAACATCGCAGTGCTAAATATCCCTAAATAGTTTTGAAATATCGTTTGTTTCTTTAAAATTGCCTCATTGTTTTACGCAAAGTTTGAGTGTTTTTACAACAATTTGTTTAAGAATTACATAGTGCAGTGTTTTTTTCGTACAGTAATGTGCATATTTATAGTGTTATGTGCTCAAAATGTGTGTATCTGCCATGTTGAACGAGTACAAATGGCAGGAAAACAAAATGGTTTTCGCGGCCCACCACTACCATAGAACGCTGGCCGCCGTGTATATGCCGTGCTCGCCGCTGGCATATCCGCAATGCAGGCGTCGTCTATGTAACACGCGTTCGTAGTGAGTGCGGTCGCGCTTCCTCGCTCCGTTTCACACCCGTTGTTTGCAGCAGCGGCCCCCTCGACTCGTCACCACCAGCATACCGTCTTGGAGGCCATCGCCGGCGGATTCGCACCCTCTGCGGATGGAAGCGACCCTCTTGCCCCCCACCTTGGCACAATGCTTTGCCAATTTTCGATTGTTTATTGATAGCAGACGCATATAAACACAATACAAACGAGTCAACGATACGCGCGATCGTCCCGCTCGCAGCGAATGGCGAGGCAGTTGTTGATGTGATGAGTACAATCGGCGAGGAGGATAAACACGAGCATTCCTATGCTTTGCGATAACTACAAGCCGCGTTTCTAAGCTGGGAAATTTAGTGGCCTTCACATTCACACGTCCACGCTCTGCTTGTTTGGAAGGATTTCAATACAAACAGCATCATCGTCAGAGTGTTACATCATGGAAATTGTGATGAAAAGTAGGAACAGTTGGAGGATGTATTCCTGCTGACATTTCAACAGCATTTCATGCCTAAACATATATTCAACAATGCCAACAACATTCTTACGAAAGTGCAACAGGAGTGAAACATAGTCTCCAACATGTGTAAGCATCTTTCATTATTCAATGTTTATTCGTATGATGGTTTATGTTTGAGACCTTCTTTGATCGAAATTCTTTTATAGACGCCAATACAATGTCTGACTCTGACACAGAGTCCTCCGAGGAGCATTCCAGCTCTGAATGCTCCACGGACTCTTCAGACGATGACAAGTTGGAGATGGTGAAGGTAAACAACGACCAAGTGCTTCTGCCTCAAGGTCTTTGCGAGAAAAAGGATATCTTCAATGAATTCTTTGCGCGCAGCTGGAGTGCGCTCGGCGAAGCGAATCAGAAGCATTTGAGACAGTTTCTTCCCAGTTTTCCTGCCAATGAGGAACAGGAGCAGAACGTCACCCTACAACGTTTGTTTCGCGGTGAGAACTTTAAGTTTTCTAGTCCTCTAGATAACTTTTACGAACATCTAAGGGATGGACATTATCGACCTGATATTGCAAAAATGAGGTATGTTCATTTTGTATGTTTTTTCTTTCTTTTTTTTTACTCATTTGATATTAATATATGCAACCAACAAAGCGATAATTGCATAATACTATGGAAAAATAGGTTTGACTGGTTGCATATTGTCCTTAATAGCCTTTAGTTTCTCTAATGATTTTTTACCAAAATTCTTTGACTTGTTTCTTTCGCAAATATTCATATTTTCAATCAATTTTAAGGTATCTAATACGAAAAGCCGAACGAAAGGAAAGTCTCTGGCGACACAGAAAATACAAAGAGCATCTCCAGGCCGAGATTATTGAGTCGCGCAAACATCTGCTACGAACAATGACCAATCTTCCACCAGGTGTGGAACCATCACCGCCTAAATCCACTTCGTCGACGTCTAAACCCCAAAACCCGATGTACCATCGAACAAAACGTCGCTACTTTGACATCCTCGCCTCAATCAAGTCGAAAGTAGATGAAGCCGGCTTTTCCTCCGACGACAACTACCCGGAGGGAGCACCAACGCCAGTGAGCAGGAAGGACAAACGAGTGCTTAACACCATCAAAAATTCGCAAGTTCTCAACGGTGAAAAGGTTGTCATATCGACGATAGCCTCGAAAGCGGCTGGTTTTGACTTAGAAAAGAACGTCGAACCCAATCACAATCCGTACGTGATGACCGAGCAGTTTTATCGGCAATTATTACAGGAACATCGGAAGCGTAAGTTTGAAGTGGTATCCAATGAACATATAAAGGATTTGAACATAAGAGATGTGATTGAACGAGCGAGAGTTAACTACAATAAGCGGGAGAAGTTGGTGAAGCCAGAGGTGGTGCAAAAGCCAGTGAAACGGAAGATAAAGAAGGAGGAACGTAGTTATTGTTCAGAGATTAATTTTTCGTCGTCGGATTCGGATTCGATGGAGTTGGTTTCAGCGTTGGCAACGTCAAAAATTGTAACGAAGCCAACAACGTCTACAACACCTGCGAAGACAACAATGTCTGCAAAAATGACGACGACGATACAAGCAACCACAGCATTGTCTACAAATGTACCTGCACAACTTCAACAACCTTTGCCTAGCTTCAATTCGTTTCCTTCAGTGCCGTCAAGTAATAATAATCCTCCACCAACGCCAGTGAAAACGGAAGGTAAGAAAAAGATGAAAATCGAACATCGGCTTTCACCGAAAGCTATTTCGCCTGTGCCTCCCCCACCTGTTTTACCAAGCTTACAGCCTGCTGTAAAAAGTGAGGTGAAGTCATCACCGCCGCCACCTCCACCGTTGCTCATAAAAACCGAAGATATCAAGATAGAGAGCGAAAAAAGTGAATTTGTTTCACCGACAACATTGTCGGAGTTGGATATGATGAAACTGCCGATTGATTTGCATGATTTTCGTGACAATATCGACGATTTTCGTGATAATATGATTGAGATTTCGAAGGTGGAGCTCATGCAGGATACGCACGCCAATTATTTGGCGCTCATTCGCGATGTCATCTGCTCGACGCCGGAGCATCGAATGGATATGGCGAGTTTGCAAGAGAAATTGCGTACGTGGCAGGGGAATCCGATAACGGCGTTGAACCACTGGTACTGCATGGCGGATAACTGGCTACATGAGTTGCAGTCGGCGATCAACTTTCTCAGCGGCAATTTTCCGGAGCAACCCGACGAGTTTGTGCCCTACATCGAGTTTAAAGCGTCGCTGAATAAGTACCAATGGATTGGGGCTGGTCGTGACTCGGATAATCTGCTAACGCCGTTATTTCAATACTGGTTGGAGCATAAAAGCGAAATGAAGCCGGTGATTTCCATAAAGGAGAAGGAGGAGGATACTAAGGATGATATTGACTTGGACTTGGATCGATCACTGACGCCGCCACCGCCGCGTTGTCCCACGGATTGGCAGGTGAGAAAGGCTGATGCTGAGGAGGTGCGGTTGTTTCGCGAGCAGGAGCGACATCGATATGATAATCCACATAAATCGTTTACGTATCGTTGCAATGGCTACGAAAGTGTGGTTGGGCCGTTGAAAGGGATTTATAGTCCGTCGTCGAGTAATACGAAGGCACGGGGGCATACGATGTTGAGTGCTGATCGGCCGAATTTCGTGACGATTCTGTCGCTGGTGCGAGACGCGGCGGCGCGTTTGCCGAACGGTGAGGGTACTCGAGCAGAGATTTGCGAATTGCTGAAGTGCAGTCAGTATATATCGAACGCAGCGCCGGATAATTTACTTCAGTCGGTTGTGAGTGGCGCGTTGGATAGAATGCACACTCAGTATGACCCGTGTGTCAAGTACGATTCGAAGAGGAAGATTTGGATCTATCTGCATCGAAATCGATCCGAGGTTGACTTTGACCGGCTGCATCAGCAAGTTCAGACGATGAATAAGCAACAAGGGAAGAAGAAAAAATCGCCGGCGAAGCCCAAGACGCCTAAAGGTGATAAAAAGTCGGTGAAAAATGTCCCACCGTCAGTAGTATCAACAGTTACGACATCAGTATCAACGTTAGCATTAACTACACTATCCACAACGATATCAACATCAAAAACGCCGAAAATCTCAACTGTATCAACTCTGGCAACATCAAAAATCTCAACTGTAGCACCAAAAACAGTAATTACTAGTACTTTAGCAACGTCATCACCGTTACCTACATTCACTGCTTCTAATTCGATAACGCCTTCGTCTACGAGTGTTGTACTTACAAAGAAAGAGGTTCCGCAACTGCAGAATGATAAATTTCCTGAGAAAACAAAAGAAGGTCCCAAACAGCAAACGTCATTGCTCATTAATCATCAATCTCAACATCAGACACACCAACAAGTTGCATCTAACTTGCAGCTACACAAACCTCTACATCAAACTATTCAGCAACAAAATTCAACAGTGAGTATTGTCGAGGATGTTAAACATGAAAGTAGATTGTCAACGCCGCCAATGTGTCAGCAACTATTGGATGATTTGTCTCAGGACGAGGAAATTTGTCAGGCGTTGCAGGCTATAACTCAGCAACCCGCACCTGCACCAGCTCCACCGCAAGTACAACAAATTCAGCATCAACAATCACTGGTAACTTCGATATCTTCACATCAACAGCAACACGTCCAGCAAATCGTTGTGCAATCAACTGCGGCGCATAAAGTAACGAAGCAAGCAAACAAAAAGAGCGTCGTCAAAATTATCACCTCGAATCAAGGTGCAAAGTCGTTGATCATACCATCAAGTGCTAACACGATGATCAAGCAAGACGTTGTGCCGCAAATGCGGAATGTCATTACGACAACGAAAGTGAATCATACGCCGATAATAACGCAGCAATTGCTGCAGAATATTGTGCAGCAAAAGCAGTTGAGCCAGCAGCAGTTGATTAGGGTGGAGATGCCCGAGACGAAGGATAGTAAGAAGGCGAATTTGGCGATTCAGCAGCAAATTTTGCAGAGTATATCGCCGCAACAATTGCCGAATATAAAGAATGTGACCCTGCTGAGGAATGTGAGGCAAACGCCGACTTCGTTGGTGTTGGCGCAAAGTGAAGATATGCCTACGACGTCGACGGACGCAGCGAAGGTTGAGACAGTTGAGGCGAATCATATACCGACGCCGATTCGGGTGCAGCAGGGCACGCTTACACTGTCGCAGCAGCAGCAGTTGTTGCAGTCGATACGGCAGAAGAATATCGTCGCTGGCAGCGCTCAGCAGGTGTTGATTCGACATAAGGCGCCATTGTTGCAGAAAGGCGGTCAAGCTGCACCTGGAACGTCACTTCTCGGCCAAGCGCGAGTTGTGACAGGTAAGAGGAATTCATGTAAATGCAATATTATTTTTATTTTCATTTTTTTAATATTAAAACTATTAACATACTATGTAACTAATAATTTCCTCGTTATTAAGCAATGTCAAAGCAAAAAAATGCAGTGGAAATTTTGAAATAAGAGGAGATAGGAGTGTTTGTTTTAATATAAAATTGTTTTTCAGATGTTAATTCTACGAATAAAACCACATTGACTTCAAACCAAGGCCCGATTGTTGCCAAAGTCTTGACGAATTCAGCTGGGCAGGTTATATCGGTTGAAAGTTTACTCGCACATCAAAAACAACACGGTTTATCACAAGGTTTGAAATTCTAACTTGTATTCTACTTTTGACTACCATTTTATCTTCAGATTTCTAATCAAATTGTGGTTTTCAGGAACAACTCTACGTGTCTCCGGCATAAAAGGTGGACCCAACATTATACAATTAGGCTCGCCGCAGAATAAAACAACAACAACTGCAGTGGCACAAGTGGCAGGTTCCCAAAACAACTTTATAACGCTTACGAATCAAGCAAAAATGGTACTATCGTCAACTGCGACGACAAATGCCACGACGACGGTAACTGCGTCGAAACCAGCCACGAAGACTGTCACCAAAACGCAGACAATTGGGAAATTCTCACAGAAAGTTTCCCAACAGATAATCAGTGCGAAATTTATAGCGCAGAACATCGACGCGCAGAAAACGCCCAAGGTGATAATCGGCCCGAATCAAATCAAACTCACCAATAAGAACGCGAAGCCGATCGGTATTCAAACAGCGGCAGGGGCGACGAACGCAAATTCGATTCGCATGGTAAACACAGCGAATTTGAATCTGGCACATTTGGGTGGGAAGCCTGTGCTGTTGGCGTCGAAAGGCAGTAGTCTGCAGGGTTTGCAGCAGGCGCAGAATGTGATTATTCAAACGCAGGCGAATAGTGGTGCGAGTTTGCTCACTGGTAATACGAAAAGTTCGAATTCTAATGCGACGGTGAATGTGATTGGTCAAGGGAGCCAGCCTGTCGTGCTTGCACCGCAGTTAAAGGTTCAGCCACAGGTTTTGCTCAGTTCGAATGTGAAGGGCTCGAATTTGCTACAGAATCAAAGCAATGCGAATCAGATTATCGTGGGCGGTCATCCGGTACGATTAGCAAGCACGTCTTCAGGTGGCAGTGCGCAGCGTGTTGTGTTGGCTAGTCAAGGACAAGGAGGACAGTTGCTAACGCAACAGATTCTGCTGCCTGCTGGGTTTCAGGGCACTGCGATCAATATAAAGTCGTTGCAAGGTGTTAAAGTTATTCCTCTGCCCCAACAGGCGAAAGGTAAACAAGTTTTGATTTATGATTAACATATTTTCATTTTCATCTCGAACGATAATGGATAAATGTGATTTTAGGCTTTCAAGGAAGACAAGTCTTTGCGCGAGTAATGAGCCCTTCGAATATTGTGCGAACGGCGACTGTATCAGCCGCCGACGTGCAACAGACGACACCAACAAGCGAGTAACGTACGTTATTTCTACGCGAGGACATTTTGTAAATACGCATTTGAAAATATTACAAATATTAACTATACATAGAGTGTGTAAATAAATAACGCAAATTATGTGCAGACGTGTTTTTGGAGTGAACAGTTGTATTTTAGTTGGAAAATTATGTAAATATAGAGAAAGTCATTATTATATTCATTTGTATCTCCAAAATACACCGGCAAATGAAGCAAAGTAATGTGTGATTGTGATCAGAGGGTTTTGTTGAAACTAATATGTACATGCATCGAGAAGGATGAAATTAATTTTTTTACACATAGTCAGTTGATTGTAAACAATTTTCTATACTAATCAGTTGACTATCCACTAATTTATTGACTTTTTGAATAGCAAACGAATAAATTATTTCTACTTTATCTGTTTTAAATCAACAACAATAGAACCTGAATAAATTGGTATTTGTACTGAGCGAATCATGCCTTTTTTATCTGTCTGAAATCATTGCCGATAGAACAGCACGGTATAAAGTCCAATTGGACTAAATAGCTCATTGGTTTTCTGATGGGTAGTTATGTATTTACAAAACTGTATGGTCGGTTGCCTAATTATATCCCGTCGATTCGAAAACCCTCTTCTTCGGAGCCAGCGTAAACAAAAAGCTGCCCGTATCGCCACAGATAACACAATTTTTAGTAGCGCCATCTGTGCTTCAATGTACGAAAATGAACGAATTTTTCATGAATTATAATTTAAATACAAAATTTGTTGCGTACGGAGTACAAGCAGATAAATGTCGGTGAAAACTTATAATTATAGAAAATATTACTTTTAACAGTTAATGTGTACGTTTGGTTGCAAACAATTTGTTTACTTACAAATTGTGAGCGCGTGCATTTGGCTGTGTGTGTGTGTGTATGTGTGGGATGCGAACGCTTCGCGCTGGTGACTTGCATCAATTTTCGTTGTGTTTGCATTCGTGGTGGTGTGGCCTGCAAGTAGCGCTGACAACACACATACACATATACAATACACACACGCACCGAGCGCGCCGCTGGAAAATTGATAAAACAAGTGCATCCTTCATTTTGTTGAATCGATAATTGTAGGCGAGTAAAGTAAGTAGTGTCACATTACCAGCCGCAGAACATACGATACGATACTAACCGCTATCAATCCCGCCCAGGATGATGCAAACGTAGCCGTACAGAATACAACTTCACATACAGCCCTGCATCGTTTCGTGAGTCGTAAGTCCACATAGAGAATCGAAACGAAAGCTTCGACAACACCCGCCACCGTTGTCGTCGTCGTCGTCGTCATCATCGCTGATAAAGCAAATCAGATTGGCCGTGTCCACTTGCCAGGCAACGAGGATATTTACACTTTGACTCTAGATACACAAAACGCGATGCGCGACAACGATCAGGTATTGCCGAAGGTGCGTCGCAGCCGCAGCAGGAGTCGCAGCAGTTCAAAGAGCTCGAAGGTGAGCAAAAAGAGCGTGGATCGGTCTTCGTATTCGAAGAGCTTGTCGCGGTCACGTTCGCGCAGCTCCAGCGCCGAGATCGATGGTTTCCGTCTGCACATCGCTGATGTTGGCGAAAACGTACGCAAGTCGGACTTGGAGAAACTGTTTTCAGCGCACGGCCAGCTCAAGGAGATTTGGATGACCAACAGCACGCCTTGCTTTGGTTTCGCTGTATTTAAGGATAAAAAGGATGCAGCCAGTGCTTTGCAAGCTTGTGATGGAGTGTAAGTATCTTTTTTCGCATTACTTTAACCTATTATCTGATTATAAGCAATTTAAATCAGAGAATAGTCCTATAATACTCTATTTCATTTTAGAGATGTAGCAGGATCACGTATACGCGTTTCCTACGCAAAGCCGAGAACTCGTGGCTCTGGACGTCGCTTTTTCAATCCGAATATGCGCTGTTATCAATGCGGTTATTCGGGCCATTTTTACAGAGACTGCCCGGACTTGAACGGTGGCGATAAGCGCAGCTCGCGGTAAGTACACTTCCTTGGTTCTATCTATACGACGCTTTGTTTTTGGCTTGTGTTTTGATGACTTTTCTTGAGGGAGCTTATTGTATATGTACTTTTGTTGCTTCTCATTTGTGTCACTATCTCACAGTCATCGATGCTAAATCGCGATTTTTTATTGTTTCTCTATAAGTTGATTTTTGGTTTGTGCTGTACTGGTAATTCACCCGTTGGCGCGTTCCTTTGTTTGTCTACAAGCGTGTGTTTTTTGTGTTGAGTGCATTTGTTTTTCTTTTATTGATTTTTTGTTTTTTACATTTGATTTTGTTTTTACTCTTATTTTGAAACATAATTGAACATTGCCTAATTGAAAATTACGTTATTAATACTTACAAAAATTGCCTAGCGTCTTTTTTTTAAACTAATTGGCGTTTACAATAGCTCCCTAATTAGTTACCTCTTTAATGAGCGTCAAAATCAATTTTAACCATTTATTTAACGATTTAATAATTAAAAATGATATTTATGTATTGATTTAAGGGGGGTCGATTAATGTAAATGTTTTAATGACAATTTTTCATGGATAGACGTTTTTATTTAAGAAAAAAGGGAAAATCTAAAAAAAAACATTTATACACAATATTTTATGTATTGTCATTGAAAATTTACAGTAAACGTTTCACTCTTAATGAAAATACAATTGTTATTTGTTGTGATGGGTATTTCTGCACCTAATTGTTGTTTTATGGTTTATCAGGCTCATGGCGTTTTGGCATAGTTTATATGGTTTGGTTAAACATAATAATGGATTGTGTTATGGCATAGGCTAATTAGACCGAAAGGTGTACGCGTCTTACACGCGGAGACGCGAGTTGGTCTGGGTGAGAAAGAGAATGGTTTGAGATATGATGATGATGCGGATTGTGCTAGCAAATTACCGGCTCGCTCTCTCTGTGTCCCCTCGTGGAAGTCAAAAGTGCGTGCCTCCAGCCTAAAGCGCAGCAAATCCAAAAAATCACGCTCACTATTTTTGTAAAAGCCACCAAAAAAAAGCAAAAAAAAATCTCTGTCGAGCGTTTTTTAGGAACAATCTCATACATACAAACAACACGTGCATACACAATTTTAACAAACAGAACGAAAACTTAAACAAAAACACATTAAAAAGCAGTAAACACACACACACACACACACCTAATGGGCGATGTATGAGATGGCTCTCCTGACTTCTGGCGATGTTTTTAGTTACGAATCGCATTCGGATCGCTATAGTAGCAGGCGCAGGGAGCGCAGCGACCGAGACTATCACAACAACGACCGGGACTACGGCAGGCGACGCACGACGACCTCGTCGTCGTCACATCGCTCTTCGCGGCGATACGACGACTATGGCAGCAGCCGCAGCAGTCGTCGTCATCGCTACTAAAAAAATACCACACACACACACACTAAAACCCCTCACTCGAGCGATGCATATATATCTATATTTTCAACATTTTGACTATTTGACAAATGATTCGATGTGGTGTGGTAAAATGGGCATGAACATATATTCTCGCAATGTGTGTGTGTATCTACAAATCGTAATCTTACACCGTTTTTTTTTATTGGAAGTTAAAGAAAAATAGTTTTATTAACAATATCTGCATTTTTTTTTCAAGAACATGCATTCATAGTGTCTAGAGGCGAACCACCTTATAAATTTCTGTATGTTCAACACAATAATAGTTTAGTTCGTTTCCAGAAAATCGCTATGAATATAAGAGAAACAAATGTTTATGCCCAGGTAAAACGTACATTTAGCATGTTTATAATAACTCTTTTTTTAATCATCTGGTTGATGAAGAATATTTAGTGTTGATTTTCGTAAGATTATTATGACCAAATTTATTATTTGTTTAATGTTTTCATTTTCCAAAGTATAAATAGTTCAATATAAATATTAGTACAAATAATGGATGATTCGATAATTATACATACTATACATGCATTCATTCACCAACCTCAAGTTTCCAAAATGGTTTACAATTGCAATTTTTGAATGTTTGTTTGGAAATTGCACTTTGAACTTGAATAATTAATATTATGTATGTACTACTATTACAAGTTTGTTAACACTTTGTATGTTGCAACATGTGAAGAAAAGTAAATTAAAAGCTGTATTTGTTTTATTTGTAGTTTGATAAGAAATGTAGGTTACTTTTTGAAATTTAGGCTAGATTTGGTAAGATGGGGAGGTGAAAAAAAACTCGGAAAAGTCGATAAAATTTTATTTAAAACTGATAAATTTGTACAACAAAATAACATTTCAAAAAATCTATACCACTATTTAAAACGACTCACATTCAATAAATATAAAAATGTGTTTAATATTAATTTGCTTGAATAATTAATATTAAAGCAAGAATGTTTATACGAGAAAAGTATCATTGAGTGTACAATGAATAACTGAACCTCTTAACCTACAATTTTGCAGATATTCGCGGCATTTGCTAGTTAGCGTCAAAAAGAATTGATTGGGACAGAGTTTTACGTTCTTAATTGTAGGTTAAGGGGTTAATCATTTTCTTCAGTTCATCGGCAAGATAATGTGGAGACATTCATCGTCTTGATTGTGGACTTTCTTCGAGTTTTCGCCATACCACCTGCAATAGGTCAAGCGTGACAGAAAATCAGCCAAATATGGAAAGTATTCATTTGAAAATTACACTTACGTTGCACATTTCGCGTACCAGGGCCTTTTCTCCGTCGTCCATGTCACCGTTGGTCACCTGCGCAATGGTTTCCCCACGTTCAGGAAGACGTCCCTCGCGTTCGAGTTGTTCACGCACCTCCAAAACCTGCAAAGCTCTAACAACTGCCTCTGGACGGCCGGACAATGCTCCAACCCCGCCGGAATCTGGTGGTATTGCAATTGTTGCATCGCCTGTGCTGGTCGCAATCTGGTTGATTTTGTGCGTGAGGCTTCGTTTGTCATCTTCGAGCTGCTTAACACGTGTTTCTAGGCTTCGCACGTACTGCATTATTTGATCTGAAAGCAACAAACAAAGATTTGGTTAAAAATGTTCGAGAACTACACTGGGGAAGTGAAAGTTACCATTGAAAGTACTTCTTTGTCGAGCTAAATTCTCATGTAGTAATCTCTCCCGACTTGCTGAACGCCTTGGTGCGTTCCCAGTGGAAAACTGTTGAGGAACCGGAGGTTCATCAGCGTTAGTACTCGAACTCGAACCGTCCCCATCATCCCTCATGTTTGCAGTTGACGTAGCACTTCCACAGGATGGACATATCGCACTCCCCCTCTCCTCGTCGAGGTATAAGCAAAGTTCTTTCAATTCCAAGTTATCTTTGATTAGCTCCTGCTGTTTGTTGTCAAGTTCCCGTAGTTTACTCTGGTACGCTGATACCTCTTGTCGCATCACCGACGCGGTGTACCTCCCGAAACGTTGCCATTCCCTCGCCAGTTTTCTACCCTTTTGTCGATCATCATCTAGGAAGCAACACAAATCGCGCAGTTCTTGGTTATCATCAGCGAGACGTTGATTAGCTTCCTTCAACGAACGTAGTTCCACAACGACACCCTGCATTTGATGTCTAGGATCAGCCATGCGAGGTGCCGCATCTCCCATAAGTCTACTCTCCTCGGGTTTACGCACAAACTTCAACATTTCCGCTTGTCTATTCAGATCGTCTTCGTATCTCAGCGCGAGTCCACGCTGTGGCGGTATTTGTGGTATGCCGGGTTCGTCTAGGGGTCTTTGATGAACGTGGACTTGAACTTGCGTACGCTGTTCCTCTTCAGGCAAACGAGTAACAATCGGGCGATTTTGCACGTTTGAAGGTAGACCAACGGGGTAGGCTGGATACGGTGGATACTTTACGCTCACTTGTGGCTGAAGTGGGTAGTATTTATCAGCGGCAACAGGATAGGGTGGTTGTATTTGTTTGCCTGCTGCTGGGTAGCCAGTTTTGAGAGCATCCTTTGTATGCTTCAGGATGCCAGGATTAACACTGCCAGGAGGTTGTGGTGGCGGTTGATAACGCGGTGGTACCGAATTCGCCGGTGTGCCTTCACTTGCTTTAATCAAATACGGTTTCTTGCTGTTTGACATGATCAACAACTGTTGAATGCATTCAGATGCAGGAAAACTCGTCGGTTGCACCGAGCATTTTCATGGCTGTGATTGTCTCGCACACCCAGAAGTACACCTTGGCCATGAATGATTTGTGGAGCACTAGTTGTTGTTAACTATAGATCCTGTGAGCACTAGATGTTGTTAACTTTTGATGTGAGCATAAGTTGAATACTCGCAGCGATCCGGAACAGACTACCAATGGTTTAAAACAACCATACACTTGACAGTGAGAAGCAAAGATTTTCAATCTAGGTCACATAAGTAGCTCGTACACAGTGCACTTCTTGAGTTTCGCGTATCTCATTCTCAGCAGACTTTCATACATGCGCAGAGTGGAGATTTTTTAGTTGGGCGTTACACCTTACACCTGCGTCTGACGATGCTAAGAAAACGAGGACACAGGGACACGCCGAAACCTTCTGTCTCTCTCTCCTGTTTCTTATCGATAGATTTGCTCTCAATGAGAGCTTTCGATGCGAGCACCGTGGGCACGCCACGCTAAAGTTTAGACTCAATATGGCTGAATAGAGCCTACCTGCCTAGAACGTCACCAGGTAGAGGAGGTAAAGGTGGAATTGGCAAAAGGTATACCTTACCTTAGAAAACATCAATTTCAAAAGAAAAAAGTCAAAACCTTCAATGAAACATGAAATCTCACCTAACAAATTCCAAACAAACGTTTTTCTATCACTCATTCCCAAATATTTCCCCTTATCTATTAACTACACGGGCAGCATATGTATTGACATTTCTACGTCTCTTTCTAACGGATTCCTCTGATTGCTATGCGAAATTTTGCATATCGTGTGTGAATGTAGAAGTCTCATACAGGTAAAGCGCGTGCTTCAAAGTCAAATTGATCTAAAAATCTTCGTTGCGCATGCGCAACTTCCTCAATCACGGCACGGTGCGCACGGCGTGCACGATATGTCCCTGACGTGACCTCTACGCTTGACCGCTGGTGCGGCTGCTGTTCGCAGTGCGTTGCCGGCACTTGAGACAATCGTTCGTGTATTTTTATCCAACGCTGTCGAAGATGTCCAAGCCACAATCGGACCAGGAGCGAAGGAAGCAGATCAGCGTGCGAGGCATTGCCGAAGTCGGCGATGTCACTGAGATTAAGAAAACTTTTAATCGACATCTGCACTATACGCTCGTAAAGGACCGCAATGTGGCTACGCCAAGAGATTATTACTTTGCTCTTGCCCATACCGTCAAAGATCATTTGGTGTCACGATGGATTCGTACTCAACAGCACTATTACGAAAACGACCCCAAGGTACGTGTTCTTCTAAAGTTTTCTTAACATATAATATGAATATTATCAACTCTATCATTGACAATTTTCATCTAATCATCTTACATTTTCTTTAAATTTTAAAGGTTTAATCTTGATATCTTGGATAAGTTTAGGTAATATTCTAAGCTAATCAATTTGACCCTAAAATGTTTTGATCTCTCCCGACATATTTTTAAATAAAATATGTGTCTAAATAAATTAGATAAGTTTTGTACATTGGCACTCTTAAATTGCAACTTTCTAGAGAGTGTACTATCTCTCGCTGGAGTTTTACATGGGTCGGTCATTAACAAACACGATGATAAACTTGGGTATACAAACACCATGCGACGAGGCACTCTATCAGATGGGTTTGGATATTGAGGAACTTGAGAATTATGAAGAGGATGCGGGGTTGGGTAATGGGGGTTTAGGTCGTTTGGCTGCATGTTTCCTCGACTCCATGGCGACGCTGGGCATGGCTGCGTATGGATACGGCATTCGTTATGAGTATGGCATATTCGCGCAGAAAATCGTTGATGGCGAACAGAAGGAGGAGCCCGATGATTGGCTGCGTTTTGGCAATCCATGGGAAAAGGCGCGACCGGAATACATGCTCCCCATCAACTTTTACGGCCACGTTGAGGATACTCCTAAGGGCAAGAAATGGGTGAACACACAGGTGGTCTTTGCTCTTCCCTACGACAGTCCTGTACCTGGTTACAACAATAATGTTGTTAACACGCTGCGTTTATGGAGTGCGAAATCACCAATTGATTTTAATTTGAAATTTTGTAAGTTTCTTTTAACCTTCTTGACCTTCAATGTCATTGGAGATGAAAATTACACCCACTACCATTGATATGGTGTTACCATAGCCATTTTCAATGTTATTGAAGGTTGAAAATCCTGTTTTTATATTTTCAAGTTGGTAAAGTCTTGAATCAATGGAAAATATAAGAAAACGTGAATAGGCGAACTGATAGTTTATTCCACTGGCAGCTACGCTCAAGAAGTTGCCTAGTTTTGATGATGTTGATGTTTACCAATTCGTTGTTCGTCAATTCCAAATACTCGTGTTACCATGGGTCATGGGTGTTTGTTTTGCAATAACTTAATTTACCATTGTTCAACTATACTGGCCCATTGCACACTTGCTATCGCAAATTGAATATAATTAACTTCAGTAATATGTCTTTCCCTTTTTTTAACTTTTGAGCGCCGCTTATATATATCTCCCCTAATTTTGAGGTTAAAAATGCATCAATGTACTTTGAAATTGGCGCAGTCGTCAAAATTTGGGCTTAACTAATTTTTATGACTAATTTAAAATAGTCTAATATAATTGTAATAATTGCAGTTAACGATGGTGATTACATTCAAGCGGTCTTAGATCGCAATTTAGCTGAGAATATCTCACGGGTTTTATACCCCAACGATAACTTCTTCGAAGGCAAGGAACTTCGCTTGAAACAAGAATATTTCATGGTCGCTGCGACGCTTCAGGATATTATCCGTCGTTTTAAGTCGGTGAAATTCGGCTCGAGGGACGCAATCCGCACCGATTTCAAACTGCTGCCTAAAAAAGTAGCAATTCAATTGAATGACACACATCCCTCGTTGGCCATTCCAGAATTAATGCGTATTCTTGTCGATATCGAGGGATTACCCTGGTCTGAAGCGTGGGACATTACCGTGAAAACTTGTGCTTATACCAACCACACTGTCTTGCCCGAGGCATTGGAAAGATGGCCAACGAGTATGTTGGAAAATATTCTCCCTCGTCACTTGGATATTATCTACCATATTAACTTCCTACATTTACAAGAAGTCGAGAAAAAGTGGCCGGGTAACATGGACAAGATGCGTTGCATGTCGCTAATCGAAGAAGATGGCGAAAAACGCGTTAATATGGCACATCTGTCCATTGTTGGCTCGCACGCCGTTAACGGTGTGGCTAGAATCCATTCTGAAATCATCAAAGATGACCTTTTCAAAAACTTCTACGAGCTTTCACCCGAAAAATTCCAGAATAAAACGAATGGCATCACACCGAGGCGTTGGCTGCTGATGTGTAATCCTGGTTTGAGTGATTTGATTTCGGATAAAATCGGCGAGGATTGGATTGTTCATTTGGATGAGTTACAAAAGTTAAAAAAGTTCGCGAAAGACCCGAACTTTCAACGTGCTGTGATGAAAGTGAAGCAGGAAAACAAATTGAAATTGGCTCAGCTGTTAGAGGAAGATTACGGTATTAAAGTGAACACGGCATCTATTTTTGATGTCCACGTGAAACGTATTCACGAATACAAACGGCAACTGTTGAATTGCTTACATATTATCACACTGTACAATCGTATCAAAAAGAATCCGGGTGGGAAATTCACTCCGAGGACGGTGATGATTGGTGGCAAAGCGGCACCTGGTTATTATACAGCCAAGAAAATTATCAAGTTGATTTGTGCGGTTGCGAACGTTGTTAATAATGATCCCATTGTTGGCGATCGTTTGAAAGTGGTTTATTTGGAGAATTATCGTGTGACACTCGCAGAGAAAATTATTCCGGCGTCGGATCTTAGCGAGCAGATTTCCACAGCTGGCACAGAGGCCTCTGGCACTGGAAATATGAAATTCCAACTTAATGGTGCCCTTACTATCGGCACTCTTGATGGTGCCAACGTGGAAATGGCTGAGGAAATGGGTAGGGAGAATATTTTTATATTTGGTATGACTGTCCAACAAGTGGAAGCTCTAAAGAAGAAGGGTTACAATGCCAGTGATTATTACAATAAGTTACCGGAGCTGAAGCAAGTGATTGATCAAATTCAAAATGGCTTCTTTAGTCCGAACAATCCGGATGAATTCAAAGATATTGCTGATATTCTCTTGAAGTATGACAGGTTTTACCTTCTCGCTGATTACGAGGATTATATTAAAACTCAAGAGCGTGTTAATTCGATTTATGAGGTATCTATTGCG
The DNA here is from genome assembly GCA_019419845.2 of Weissflogia rhopalogaster. NCBI lineage: Eukaryota > Metazoa > Arthropoda > Insecta > Coleoptera > Staphylinidae > Weissflogia > Weissflogia rhopalogaster. The sequence goes on from WSZQ02000013.1 coordinate 2,041,444, forward strand.
TTTATTTATTTCTTTTGATTTCGTTATTATTATTGTTATTTTGTTTTCTTTGAAATTCAGAACCAAAACAAATGGCTGGAAATGGCGATATGTAATATCGCCTCCTGTGGGAAATTCTCGAGTGATCGCACCATAATTGAGTATGGTAAAGATATTTGGGATGTGGAGGCGTCGTACGAGAAGCTGCCGGAACCGAACGTGCCCAGGGAAATTGCTTTGAAGGCAAATTAAGAAGGATTTTGGGCATAATTGAAATATACGAGAGGAGTATTTGAAATATACTGGTATCCATTCTAGCTTGTATTTTATGTACACGTAATTGTAATTGTGATTTTCTATTTTGTATCATCAAAAATAGTTGCACTTGTTATATTTATATGTAGAAAAGTTTATTTTGTTACAAATATGCCATGTATACATAACATTGTGGAAGGAAAGAAAATTTGGTTTCCATATTAAAGTTGATAATTCGCTGACTTAATTTGATGAATTTCGTGTTTCTTAAACTATCATTATTCATTCGCGTATCAACTTCCACACTTATTCTCCTACCAGTTCTAAGTACATTCATATATTGAGTCTGGTACCACTACTGTGCCCTTGAAACATAGGCGTAATTATAGACTGCCTAATCATTTACGAAATATTAGGAGCAGTTCATGCCACTCTACGAAGATCTGATAACATGCCATTAATAGACAACGCTTTACCTTGAGCAATATTATTATTTAGTCTGTATAATAGATGTGAGAAAATTGACTATAAACTTTGGGCACATACAATATGAATGAATTTTATCGAAATATATTAAGCAGTTTAGAATTTACGTCAATGCATACATAAAATGAGATTTTTGATAAATATTGATGAAAGATTTGCTTCCTTTCAGTCGTCTGTATATTTATTCATGTATGTAAGGTGAGTTTTCAAAGAGAATTCCAAGTCTCATTCCGAGAACTCTACAAAAAAGACCAAAGGTTAACGACTTTGCATTCTTCGCGATTCTTTTTGCCAAACAGCGACATCAAAAATGAACTAAGTGAAAATCAACTTTTTAATTTTTTTATTCAGCAGCTTCAATTTCACCTTTCAAACTTCTGAAAATAAGATATTAAGTCAAAGTTCATAACTCACGCTATGAAGAAAATTTTGATCTTCATTGCTATTATGTATTCGTAATACTTCAAAAACTGTTATTAATTACCCAGGACGAATCGTAATTTTGAAATTATGTTTCTCTTTATTTCTTTTAAAACCAATAAAAAACAAACAAACAAAAGAAAGAAACCACAACAGATAATGTTGAAACGACGAGTCTGGCCAACCTTGAAAAATCGGTTCCGGTCACTTAAATATTGCTTCACTTAAATATATTGCCCATATTTGTATTAAACGTGAAATTTCCGTCCGTATTCCAAGAATATTCATGTATCATATCCTCTCTCACATTGGAGGACTTTGTCTAATTCGTATAACCGATATAAATTCCATAAAATGAAAGGAAAAACGTCCCCGACCGAAAAATCACCTACTGTTAGTCACTTTCCTTGTACATACGTTGAGTCTTATTGTTATTTATCGTATTAACCGCTAATTACATACAACTAGACATTAGGCAATATAGTTTGCTCCGTTATTTATGTGTTAGTCACTGCAAAAAAATAATTAACTTCCAAACCAGTTTTTTCACCTTTATCAAACTGTATACCTATAAATAACTATAACAAACTTGTTATTTTTTTCTAAAGGTTGTAGAGACTTGGTATACAAAAAAATATTTACTGTTGAGGATCCTAATACTAGGGATTTCCTAAATATGAATTTAAAAAACACACACGCATAAAATTTATATACATACAATAAAAATTCCATCGAATGGGACGATTGTGAGTAAATACGCTCTGTTTGTATATAAACCAACGAATTCCGATGCGCAGCTTTCAGTTGAAGTAAAACCATCGAAATGCCCGGAATGAAATCGTTCGTGTGGTCAATCAGTGTGGTCAGCACTATATTACTCAGTTGTATCGTGGCTGTCTTAGCTGAAGAAGTCACCACGTACGAAATTCCACAACCCAAGTTTAAGTTGCTTAAGCATAAAGGCTTCGAAGTGTCCATACCCGACGAACATGGCATCCGACTCTTCGCATTCCATGGTAATCTCAACAAAAAGATGGAGAAGATGGCCATCGGGCAGTTTCATATCGATGTCACTGAAAAGCAGAATGGCAAGTGGATTTATCAGAATCGCAAGCTGAAAGTCAGATCGGGGGATGTTATCTACTTCTGGGTGTTTGTTATTAAAAACGGCATTGGCTACAGGTTGGATGATGGCGTTTATGAAGTTAATGGTACGTTTTTGCTAATCGTTCGACTTATTTTAAGTTTCACATTTCAATATTTAATCGTAAATGATGCCATTGAAAGGTTGCGATAAGAGTGATAACCCTAGATCAATGTACGCACAATTGCCTTATCTCCACTTATGTGAGTGTGCAATTATGACTGCCATGATTTCTATTGGTGTTTAGCAAATTAGTTTGTTTACGTCTGGGGCTAAATATATGTTGGTGGTTTTATATATATTTAATAGGTTTTATAGTTTTATTTAGTTTAGTATTTAAATGAGGTTAAGAAAACGTCGAAAGAAATTTCAGGATTTTGAAATTTTTGAAACATTTTAGGGTATGCGGTGAGATTTCCGAAAACATTTGCTCTAATGTAGCTTCTTTACTATATTGCTGAAGAGTATTTTAGCATCCTGAACAGCAGAAATAGACCGAAAACATATTTTTTGAAACTCGATATTTTCGATTTCAAAGTTAGAAAAAATCGGGCCCCGAGAACAGGCTTTTCAGAAGTGACGCACCGTGCCAACGGTGCCAACGACAGCGTGTCCTCGATAACGATATATTGACATTTGTCCAAACGAGAATATCGATAACAAATCGATATTTCACTTTCGATATAGTTACAATACTTGTAGCTTGCAACTGGGCGCGTTTTTTTTTTGCTTTTGCACAAGATTTTTCACACTAAATACGATGCTATCAAGATGAAACAAACGTCAAATTGATCCCAAATTTTTCTACTTTCTCATGGTATCAAACTTATTTCAATCCCTTTACGATAAAACTCCTTTATACTGTTGTTAAAATGAACCGATTAATGGAAATTTGAATCAGAATTTCAATATTTTTCTGCATTTATCGTTTTCATACAAATCAACAGATATTCTCGGTATAGCTTGTATATATAATATAAAATATTACCTCGAAGGACTGCTGGCCGCCAGCTACCTGTGGTCTAAAGTGTGGCATTCACGAGATGCCCAAATAATCAAACAAACTCACTGAAGTCCCGATCTTTATTTAGACGCAAGCACGGCACTTTTATACCTGTGGGGCGCACTCTTTGTCTCCCAACGTCTTCCTGACGGGCCGCCGTCAGGAACCGTCGTTGGCTCGCGTCAACCGACGCTCTTAGTAACGGCTGTTTCCAACGTTCATCCATCGTACGATCAACCGCCGTTTTTATCTGTCAATTTCTCCCTAATACATATACAAACATGCCCCATCGTCTCTCGATAATTTTTGAAGGCCTACGAAAACATAGGAAAGATATAGCAGATAGTCACGAACCTTTATTTAATGTTTAAAGTTTTATTACGGCGTATCACACCAGCGGACGAGGTGCGATCTCTCGGGGTGGACCCACCTTGTGATGATTATTAACTCATTCATCGCTCAAGTAGAAATTCTTATTAAATTGTTGTGAAAATTATTAATTGATGATCAAATTCACTGTGGGTAAGTTTATTAATATACCTTGATTTTATAATTTTAGAAAGTGACGTGAAATACACCTCGAAAAAAGCCCACCATAAACTACAAAAAAGGCACGTTGCCCATTTCGGTCAATATTACACCGGTTTTGGTTTCCCCCATGATTTCTCCCAATCTGGCCGGAGTTATGAAGACAGCGACGAAGAAAAACCCATAGGTTATGGCTTCGGTCATGGATTTCCCCATCATCAAGGCAACATTCGTCAGCATTTTAGAGGACCACATACTCCTGAATATCACGGCTCCTTTGGTCATGACCGCAGTAATAATTTTGGTAATTATCATCATGGAAATCATGGCCATGGCAATAATCACGGACATGGACATCATGACTTTACCGGCTGGCCCCACGAACATAATTCCGAAAGTCATCGTGGTCACCAACGTGGACACAATCATGATTTTAATGGATGGCCTCATAGGCACCACGACTGTTCGGATTCGGGAGAGGATAGCGATGAAACCACCAAGGATAGTTTTACTACGGACGATTTTAAATCAGAAGAGTCTACTACTTTAAGAGTTACAACTAAATCAACTACTACAGTCGTAAAAGTGCCAACAAGAACAACTACGACCACTATACTAACACCTGGACCAGAGGCGGAAAATCCGGAAACGACAACACCGTTTGAACCACAAATTGACGTTAGATTCGCCAAAGCGAAATAAGTACTCGTTTCCAGAATGAAAAGACAACGTCTAATAGTCCTAGTTTACCATTGCAATCAAGAAGGTGATATTTGTATTTAATAGATTAAGAAAGTAACATGACATTTTGTATTAACAATAAAATTTTAATAAAATAAGTAGATACTGTTAATAATACAAATAATCTTATTGTTAGTAAAAAGAGGATAACAAGCATGAAATGTTAGAAATTCCATATGCTCTTTATAACTGCACAACCTTCTCCCGGTGCGGCGGTATTTTCCGTCATTTCCCATCCCATTTTCATCGTTAAATAATAGAGAACTTGAAATGCCTCCTACCCTGCTAACTGCAGCCAGCCTGCCTACTCTTCCTGTACCGAACCACACTGAACCGCAGGCGATTATAGAAGAAGAGCAGCGCGTGGGTTTCCACCATGTTTGACCTCTCTCAACACATCCTGCAGAGAGCGTTGCCGCTAACCAAACCAAACCCCTCTCCTTCCTGCTACCTCACCGCTCTGCCGCGTCGAAAGACAGAGAGAGAGAGAGAGAGTGAAAGCGTGGGTGTTGTAGCTTCCTGAGGGATTTGGGCCTCACCACAAACCCGGGACGCATCGTCATCTCGCTGTCTCGCTCGCAACAATTCAAGTTTCTCGACGTCTTGCGCGCGCGGTTTTAGCAAACTCTCTCTCGCCGCCGCCGCCTGCAGGACATAAAGCACCACCCGCGGCACGGCAACAACGAGGACAAGGAGGCACAATCTGTCTGCGTCCTTTGTTCAGGCCCTAGAGTAATAAGGGCAAAGCAACAGCGGGCTATTTTTAGCTCAGCTCCACGAAATTTCATTCACACATTTCCAGCAAGGACCAGATGAGAATATACTTCGTTTTCGTTGGAGCGATTGGAGAGGGGTGGGAGTAGTGCTTGGTGGCAAATATTCTAAACGTTTATTTGCATAATCGTCATCTTTTTAGTATAGTTATAACGACTTCAAGCAGGTTTTATCACTTAAAATTGTTATTTAACCTGTAAATAGTTGAAAAAGGAGTTTTATAACATTCTATAAGGTTATATAAAATATTTTCCTCCGATATTCATTATTTAACACCCCGAATAATAAACATTCATGTTTCTGGCTAAAATTTAACGTTAAAACGCAGAATCGTTGGCGTGAAAATGAATAAAACATAACCCAAAAATTTATAGCTGAATAAGTATTATTTACATTAATTTATAATTAAAAGTAATTCTATCGAGCATATAATATAATCTTAAAACGAAATTAGAGTTTTTAAATGGTATCTTATTTGCCAAACACAACAAAAGCGTTTATTAACATTCAAATAACAAATTGAAGCGAATGTTATTAATGTGAGTTCGAAAGTACGCATTGCTCAGCATTGTTGATCGATGTTGTTTTTTATTATTTCGCCAACCCTCCTCTGTCGTTCTCCTGCTGCTCCTGCCAGCTCACGTCTAAAAATAAAACGGCGAATGTTGTGCTTTCCGCGTCAGCCTTCGTATCGTCCCGTCGTACAGTGGGCGATTTCATTACAAAAGCGTCTTAACATGATGCAGCGCTGTGTTAGCACATATCTACATATTTCACGTATCTTTATCATGAATTTTACTAGATTTATAATAATGCTATCGTAATGGACGATACACCATAAAATAGCTAAATGCATCTAAATTAATAATCAGAAGTAATAATTTATTTATTTTCCTTTTTTTACATCGAATTATGAACGGAAGATGTTACCCATTGATGACAATATGTAGAAGTAAAATGTATTCAATGAGGCATATATCAGCATATTCTATATTTTATAATCTTTTAAGTTGTGTATAGTTTATTCATATATTTCTTGTGGATGACTATTTTGATGGGGTGTATATAGTAGCGCGTGTAAATTGTCCATATACGATTTGCATGGCTGCGTAATTTCGTCATCGAGCGATATTGCACGTAGTCGCAACTCGCTTATGGACGTTTTACAATGCAGTTTACTGCACTCTCCGATATACACCCCATAAAAGTTACCCTTCCCAAGAAATATATTAATTACCTATACACCATTTAATAGAATATGAAATAAGGAATTTGCTGATATATGACTTTTTGAATAAATTGTATTCCATCATATCGCTAGAAAAGGGCAAAGTCTACCTTTGATATGTCTGAGTAAAAAAAGAAAATTGTAAATCTTAAGAACTGATTATTAAAGAAAAAGAGTTAACCTATCTTTTGGTATATTATTCATTTGAATCGTATTTTTATAAATATAGTAAAATTCGTCATAAAGACACGCGAAATTTGTATTTTGAGCGCTCACGCGGCGATGAGTCGATTTAAGACACTTCATTCTCAAAATCGCCCCACTTTGCGTCGTGTTTCCATCGTTTCCATGGCGTGCGTTCGTCCGTTATTAGATTTTCGCAGAGTCTTTTCGCAAATGTGTGCGCTAGGCAACGAACCACCCCTGTGGTGATGTGCGAAAGTCGCGACTGTCAGGAGCCAATACCGAAAACATGCTGAAAACAACACCATATTCGAAAAGAAAATACGCAGTAAATTGAAAATATTTCCTTAGATTTAGCTACATTTCTAAAGCTTACATTTTAAAGACATTATTACTAATCCTAAAAACATTAAAAACTTAATCCGTACTGAAATTTAAATATTATGCTTAATATTTCAAGATTTCATATTAATTTCTTAGTACTTTTAATGTACTTTACCACAATTATTTTCATTATTTATTATTTACATTTCACAAAGTTTCATTTTATATTTTATAAGAGTTTATCTGAGGGCCTAGATGTAGCTAACGCCCCCGCATTTTCCCCGGACGACCCTCGAGCAAAACCAAATGGAAAACTTGGTCGAAATTCTGGATCACGACCACGGCACGTCAATATTTTACTTTATGTTTCACTTCCCTGTGGGTGGCATCTTTATTAATTTATGTTAATTATTATGTAAATTTTAATGAAAATTATCTCGCATTTCTCGTAAACTGAATGAGTTGCTTATAAAACAAGTTAATTCATAGAGATATTGGCATATTTTTAACGTCGTTTTTATTGCGTAAAATGAGTGAGAATTATGAAATACTCATTGTCAGTTTTACGCTTTGTTTATTTTCCGTCTGTGTTGCGTGCGTCAAATCATGTTGAAGCCCACGTGTGCTTGACATAAATACGTGCGATATGCACAAACAACCCTTATAATGATATTGTCATGGTTTACGTAATACCTGTTATATTATAGAGATATAGAAGATAAAACTACCTTTAAAACGCAACCATTTACAAAAAGTGGTTTAAATGTGTTCAGCGTTGTGATGCGCTGACTTCTGGTCGCCATCAACATTTAAATTTGGCGCCCTGCGCGCCAAAGTAACGAGCTGAGTGGCAACTGCGCAACGCTTCTGAGCGTCCCTTTTTTGGCCTAGCTAAGTATTGCGCACCCTCGGCGCGATCTTGTTCTTGTTCAACCGTTCGACCGTCAATAAATATTTGCTAAATTTACCCACTTGTCGATGTCAGCTTGTCGGAGGATCAATTAATTTAGAGCTCGTGGCTAGAAGTCCGAGTACATATAAAAATCATCGTAAAAGACGCAATACGCGCGAATAAAATGTTTTTAAAAAAGTTTCATTTGTTCAAATATTCAAATGATTTTTGTTCCTTATTAAATTTGCGCTTAACATTTTTGCTTGATAAAATTTTAATTACTTTAAACTTAGTAAAGTGCACTTTAAAGCCTTGGGAATTGTTCGAGTATCTCATCTTTCGTTGATAATTTAATTTTCTTGTCCTTGAAGAAAGAGCAACTTGCCCTTTACGTTATGAAGCAGTGATGGAATGAAATGTTATTAGGCTACTAAATTTTCTGTTGTTAAATGTCAATATAGTTACGAGATAAAATTCCTAACCTTGAATTTTGTGAATTTTCTACGAATCGTAAAGATTATTGAGTGTTTTTTGTTTTTAAAGACTTCTATCGTTTTTAATAATGTTTTAAAGATATTGTTTTTAATGGTTTGACATTTTTAAAGATTTTAAAAATATTTCTGTACTTTTATAAATAAAAATTATTCCAAATTTTGATTTAAAAAAATCGTTTAACATTGAATAACTCAGAAACACTATAAAACGTCCCAAAAGTCACATCAGCAGTAAAAATCAACTGTGTTTAATATTGAATAACTCAAAACTAATAAAGATTAGATTTAAATAGAAATGTATTCAAATGTAAATTTAACCTACTTTTATATTTATAATAATTGTTATTATGTATTATTATGGGAAGCAGTGAAATATGGGAAAGTTTCTAAAATAACAGAGAAACCTTCCGATTATAAAATAAATGATATTTTAAGGTTTTTCTTTTAAAACTTGATGATATTTACAAAACTATATATGCAATATGTCATTGGGGTAGATATTTCTGTGTGTTTACTGTTTATTTTTAACAGTTACTTCGCTATTGATCTAGGAAAACATTAAAAGCCACACTGTCATGGGGTCTTAAACTAAAAATAGGAACACCTGTTGTTCAGCAAGTAACACGCAGTAAAACCGTAAATATGCGTTTGTTGCCTTTCTTCGCGAGCATCATACTTCAACACGATCAAAAATAGACGCCTTGACCTAATCATCAATTATTAATACTTGATGAAATTATTGGATTATCAGGACATTCAAGAAAGGTCTTTCCCAACTTACTTGTTATATCATTAAACTTGTGTAATTCAACGTGACTTTGAAAGAAGAGTACGTCTAACATTAGAAGAGGTGACCAGCTTAAAAGTCTAATCAAATATACACTCTCTGAAAAAGTGTTGTTCTCCTCCTATTTGACTCTGCTTGTGCAGTCCCACCGTTTCGCTGAAAACTACGAAATTCTATGACGTAAACATTTCGATCGCGTCTACTGCACGGAGCCTTACTGCAGCAAAACTTATGAATGAACTCGCCCCCACCACAGAGTCCTGTATGCGTAGTAAAATCGCCTGGGAGATGGGAAAGGCCGGAGAAAGACAGTATAAATGTGAGCGATAGAGATACTGGTCAATTGGTGGTTAGGAAGATGAAGGGCGGCAAACGCTGGAGGTGGCTAGTGCGCACGCCGTTCGGCGATTGATTCAATGCCGCTGCTGGGATCAATACCGCGAACATCGTCGGCGGCCAATGATGTACACCGCCGACGAAGTACGCGTCCAATTGCGGACAACCGTCGCAGTCGCCCGCGCCTCCCCGACGGCGGTTCATTGATAACGTGTGGGCCGAAAATGGTGGGGAAGGTTCGACGACGAGGTTATAAATGCCACTGCATGGTGGCGTCTCGACGCATTTGTGCTACTGATATTACGTGACGTGCACGTTGATATATTCTCACAATCAGTGGTACACATATAGTGATTCTTCAAGTGTTATCATTAGGGTGGCTGATTGATATACCTGTTACTTCAGAGTTGCAATTTTTCTTCTAAAGATGGTAAGTTTTAATGTTTTATTAAAATTTGTTTCTTGAGATGAAAATCATAGGCATTTTATTGTAATAATGCGATGGTTAGGGTTGGAGAGGAACCTGTTGGTTTTGTGATAGTCTAAGGATAGTTTAAGACTATTCAATGATAGGTTAAGGATAGTTTTGTAGAAAAATTCTAAAGTATTGTGCTGATTTTACAGGTTTTCTACCATTTTCTAGAATGGTTTAAAGGTTTATCTGTTGAATTTTGAAGGTTTTAACAATTTAACTGCATCTGTAAGATATAAATCCGTCCAAAATGTGTAAAATTTATAACATTTCTTGCTATAAATTATTTTATTATGATGAAAGTCATAGTTTAAGGATAGTTTGGTTTAATTTCACCGTGTAGAAATTATTAATAAATAATTCTTATGGCCATTTTTTAACTTACGTGATGCTTTTTGTGAATTTTCTGCGAATCTTTCAGAGGATTTTCTGTCGTTTTTAAAGATGTTCTATCTCTTTTTAAACTTTTTCTACCAATTTTAAAGGGTTTTATGTTGTTTATAAAGATTTTCTATCTCTTTTAAAGGGTTTTTAAACATGTCCAATCACTTTTAAAGCGTTTTCTGTTGTTTGTGGCCATTTTCTGTCCCTTTTAAAGCGTTTCTTGTCATTTTTAAAGGTTTTCTCTTATTTTTAGAATTTTCCGGCGGTTTTTAAGCTGTTCTTGTACATTTAAGGATTAGATCGCAAAATTTTTCAAAATTATCCTGTTTTTTTTCATGAAATTCTACCGCATTGTGCTGATGTCACAGGTTGCCTATCATTTTCTAAAACTTTTTAAAAGTTTTTAGTCGTTTTTTGAAGGATTTAACGATTTATCTGTATCTGCAAGACTTCTATTCATATAAACTCATTCAAAATTGAACAAATTTATAGCATTTCCTAAGATAGCAATCCTTAAACTTACAGATTGCACTGAAATTAGCCTCGCTCCTGCAAGTAGCCGTCATTTTCTGGTCGTCGCAGACGAACGCGTATCCAACGGTTTATGGAACGAAAAGGTACGGCCGTATACAACGCTCTTACCAACCGTTGCGAACGCAAAGGTATCCCACTTACTACGACATGTATCCCTATAGCCAAACCTACCCGGAGGAATACTACTACGAGCCGTTATCCTACCCAGTGTATTATCCTCGCACGTCCAAATACGAGGTATACCAAGCCGTACTTCCATACTACTACGATCGGCCTGTGATGCGCACAGGATTTGGCTACTACGGCTACGATGAAGCTGAACCCATCGTCGACATCGAGGAGGAGATGCTGCACGATGCCGAGCGAAAACAACGTGAAGACGCCCAACCAATCGGACAAGAAACCTACTTCGAAGACGAATCGACACCTTCGAATGAAGATACTTATTACAATGACATCAACACGGCGTTTCTGAACAATTTGATCATGTCGCAGATGTATAAAGACTCTTTGGAAGCCAAAAATGCGAATTACAATAGCAAAAGTGACGAGGTAGATGATGTTTATGGAAAAATTGACGAATTTCCACCAAATCACCCTGCGAAAACTTTCTATGAGAGCGAAACCGATGATGAAGATGATGAGGAGGAGCAAGAGTTGAAGAATTTGGTTGGGAATAAGCATGGGAACGAGGTGAAACCTGATGATCGGTGGAGTTGGTTCCAGAAGGGTTCTAACAAGAAGTCCAATGAGTTCTACGATGATTTCAATACTAAAAGGTCGGTTAATGGACGTTTGCAGTGGTTTACCGAACGGGATGATCGTAAACCGATCGTAAAATCGACGGTTAAACCCGTGACTGATAAACCTTCTGCTGCCTCATCGGCGGTTGGGGGTTTTGCGTCGAAGAAGACTCAGCGCGGACAGAAAGAGGAGGTTTTATTGCGACCAGCTACACCCGTCAAACATTTGTTCAATAATGCACTTAAGAAAGACCGTCTTCGTCAGCCATCGGTTTATGATACTATTAAACATATGTTAGATATGGAGAAGAGTTTGGAGAAGGTAATTGTATAATTTTTGTTAATTTCAGAGGCTTTGGAATGTTTTATATTGACGGAGAAAATGATAACATGCCCTGTCAATTGAAATTTTCAAAACTAAAAATACGCGAGTTCACGATTTTTAAATATGGTGAAAATCCTAGAACGCAATATTGAATAGTTTCCAAGCAAAAAATTGTTAAACATTTTTTTCGAGAGTCATTTTACTGCACTGCATGTATTTCGATTTTTCATCAAAATCTCAAAAAGGACCATATCTTTAAAAAGGCCATAACACCTAAACTAGTAATCGTTGTAACTTGAGTCGATTCAGCGTTATCGAATTGTCAAGTTTTCCTGTCCAGTTGATCGCAGGAAGGTTGGAATAATTTTAGCTATCAAATTGCCAAAAATCGTAACCTCCAATTTTTCATCAAACTCTCATTGTTTTTTCTTTAAAACGCTATATCGTGGAAACTAATAATCAGAACTACTTAAGCTTAGTCTTAATAGATTAAGCGATAACCAAATTAGTTAAAATGGGGTGCGGTTTTAAAATCTGACAATTAAGCCGGAAACTGTGGTGGTTAAAGTGAACCCAAGATTTTGAAAATTTTTGAAGTCTACACTTTCGTTCCCTATATCTCGGAGACTATCTGAGCTATAGACTTCATATTTTGTGAGAACGCGTAGAAACTATTTGAGATAATATATTGTAAGTTTGATCCCGATCGGATTAGTCAAAAAATGGTCCAAAACTGTATTTTGAAACTGGATATTTTTGAAAATATCTCGAGAATGACATACTCGATATCCAAAAAGTATTACGTATTTGGAATTATAACCTTGTCCTAGGCTATGATTTGTTTCATTTTTCAACATTTGTTTTTTTACATAATATCCCATTAAAACGTAAATTTACTAATCAGATGATTTTAATTTAAGACCTCAAGCCCGTAATTTGCTAAATCTACTACTATATTTGCATCTGTAAAAGTCTAAAAGTGTAACTTCGATTTTCTCACACTCGTTTTCCGAAACCCATGGCCGCGCTTGACTGAATGGCGGCAGTCTGACTGCGGCTATAGATAGAGTTGGCACCGTGCCCAAACTTCATCATTGAGGTAGGACCCGGACGTTATTAAGGCCCTGTTTGCATAGCACGCGATGCCAAGTGCATCGTTGCATCGACCTACTTTAGGAACGATGTTTCCTTTCTTCGTATATCAAATTGGGGCGTGAAATAAGTTGAAAAAACTTATAAGTTAGGAACAGTTGTGGGATGGTTGTGTTGCATCGGGTAAAGTCAGAGCGGACAGCTGTGCGCTGAAGGAAGGTTTTCTGAGGGGACCCGCTCTCTATCGTTTCGGCCAACGGAAAAAGTGGTTGTGCCAATAAACGTCTAAAAACACTATCCGGCATTTATTTCTTCAGAGGGCGCCCAACACAAGTGAAGTAAGTGCCTTTGAGTGTTGATTTATATTTCTTTCAATGGCAGTCTAACAGCCATCCGGAATAGCTGTAACGGAAATTAACACGAGATCACCGAAGTTTTGAGAAATAATCGCTAAAATATCAGAAAAAAACGTGTTTAAATATGTTCAAACGATTTATATCCATTTAAACACATCGAAAGAATCGATAGCGTCAATTTATCACCGAAAACCCGATCCATAGTGCGATCCACGTGATAAAGGTCTAACAAACTGAACATTTCCGTTTCCCCAGAACGATGCCAACGCCAACGTGTTGAAACCGGCGATGCGTAAGCGCATCATCTCCAGCGAGGACAGCCTCACTCGTCAGCTCTCCGTACTCAAGAAACATGACTAAGTCCCACTTATACAAACAGACATACGTCAGAGACAGAAGGACAGCAGGCGGAAGAAAGTACTAGTAGTTGCCGCTGAATGATGGTTAAAACGGTGAGCAAATGTGTACTTACTTGGCGACAGCACAGTTATTGTAACATACTGCATACATGTACTATACGTCTATGTATTGATTTTTGAGACTGATTGATAGCGACTTAAATAGACTCACAACGGGCGTACCTAAGATGCAAATAGAAATATACAAGAAAACATTAACGAAAGCGCAAAACATGATGAATATCGAAAAAGAGATAGCGAAAAATTGAAGATTGATAATGGATGTTTAAATTTTCATTCAATTCCATTTAATTTGAAAAATAATGTCTTCAAAAACGTCATAATTATTAACTCTAAATGATTAACAATGTAGTACGATAACAGTACTTTATATAATAAGTCAACATCTTATATTTATGCAGAGAAAATCAATCAAAGCTTTGCATCTTTTTTCTGTGTGTAACTCTTCTCACCTGGAAGACTTCTCAAACTTCTGACTGAAGTTCTGAAGTTATTTCGTTTTATTTCTTAATGATTACAGAGTTACACCTGTGATAACAAAGAGAAATAAAGGACTGTGCTTTACTAAGTAGTTCATTGTGAAAATTAAAACAAATTTATCTTAACTTTGGATTTTTTCAATGTTTTCCTACCTTGTTTTCAACTGTATAGAAAATATACGTGTCAATATCGAATATTTTGAGTACTATAGAGATTTATTTCTATTTTTCGGAGTTGCAGAGGAAAATAAAACTGTAATTGAAAAGGAAATACAGATTGGAAAACGAAACGATTGAAAGAAAATCAAGACGACACTTTTTTTAAAATACGAGCGTGTATAAAGTACAAAGCACATTCTTCAATTATCCAAAAACAATTATTCGAAAGATAACAACGTGTTAGAAAGATTTGCTCATCAAAATATGAAAATTATTTGCAGTTTCTACAAAAAACATTATTTCGAGCAAAACTTGCCACATTCTTTGGAAAGCTTTAAGAAAAAACGTCTTTAACGTAGAAAAATATGTGTGCTAGCATCTTCTCCATTAGAAAATTGCCTCAGAAAGGTGTCAACTGTCTACTAATACAGCGCTACAACAAGTAGGCATACTATACATACATTTATACACTTTGCATGAGCTTGAAATGTATATTTTTATAGAAAATCTGCGTATAGTCCTTGGTTTTCTTCTTAAAAACGTCTAAATTGGGATGAAATTTACATGGCTATGATTTTAATTTATTGAACAAGTTAATTATGATTTATTTGTTCAGCAGTTTGCGGCCGAGGGGCATAAACTATGCTGCAAATCTCTCTCTTTATGACAATGTTGTACATATCCCATTAATTTTATATCAAATGTATATACGAATTATATTTTGATATCTTAGTGGAAACTAATTGCAGATATTCAAAATGATATTCCTGTGTGAAATATACGCATTTGAATAGATACAAAATATTATAGCGCTAACAAATATGGTGTTTGCCTCACTCTAGAATTTAGAAGAAGAAATAAATTTGCTGCAAAAGGAGTCAATTTAGTATAAGCTACCATTCTTGATAAAAACAAATTTTATCTTTGTATAACTTTCAAAGACTGTTAAACGTTTAAACAAATAATTTTAAGTGTTAGCTAACTAAAATAAACATGTGTATGGGTTTTACGTTACGAATCTGTAGCTTAGGTGGAATTGACACGTTTTGCAATTATATATTATAGCATTCCAGATCAATTATTGTATTAATTATAATTATGACATGCATAATTATTGTGTACATACTTTTAATAATTGATTAACTAATAACAAAATATTGTATGATTGTGTATTGACTGAATATATGTCATAATATTAATTCTTTCTTCGTTTTTTCATAAAAATGGAGTTACGACGGTTTATGTGGATAATTAGATGTTTTTCAGATTGATGTCTTTAAAAATGATGTCTTTCAACGTGACTTGGATGGAAGTTAAGAGTTTTGAATGCAAGTCTCCCTAGCAACTAATCCGATTTTAATTAAGCTCGAATCGTTGTGCGAGACCTGATTGTAATCGATTCGTGCAGTGGGGCTTAAATCAGCACGTCGCGCTCGTCCCGTCTCTATCTGGTTGCCACGTGTCGACACGTGCGGCACGAACGGTAAGTAGTTCACCGTGGACAACCGGGGCACCGGGGACTGTGCGAATAATGCACGTTCAATGACCCAATTTATGGCGCACATATCGCCAGCGACGCCTGGCCTGCCCGTGAAGATTGTGATGGTTGCGTGGTGCTAGGCAACGGCTGGAAAATGAGGACGTATTGTTTGCACCGCGCCTACTTTTTTTGCTTCTTTTGCGCATAACTTATTTGCAACATGCTTAAGCGTTCTGAAAGTGGTCTCAACACGAGTCGATAAGAAGTGTGCTTTGGTCGATCTAGCACGTTTGGGCGCAAATGTGGGTCATTCGGTTTAGATGCATGTGTTGCAGCAGGAGCAGGAGAGATGGGTCTCGCCCCTAAGGTCACTGACCCCAGGCATAAACTTGAAGGAGGCACGAGCCTGGAGAAACAGCACGTCAACATGCATAATAATTGGAAGGGAAAGAAGATAATTCAGTGGCCCGGACACGTTGCGGCAAAATAAGGAACTAAAATGTGAAATTCAAACTTTATTTTTTAATAGTTTCTAATCTACATATGATAGAATGTTCATTCTTATACAGATCGATCGAGACGACTTGCATACAATTTGGGGAGTTATAAACTTTTTCAAAATTATCGTCTCGTCAAAACGTGTGAATGTGTTCATGTCGACACAAAATGCAAGGAGAGTAATATGAAATGCTTATATATCACAAACTATTCGAGATTTGCATATTATAGAGGGGCAAGAAATCATTTTTGCATGTCACTTGTTTTAACCCGATGACCTTAGCAGGTTCCGTGATAAAAATTAAGTGTTTTCCTAATGAGCTCAAATTAGCCTCATTTGAAAGGCGAGACTATCTAAAAACATCCTGAAAAAGTTTAATAGTTTTCGAGAAAATGACAATTGTTAAGAATGCATGAATTTTAAACTTAATTATCTTGAAAATTAAAACTCTTTTTGGGGATGTTTTTGAATTTTCCCATTCAGAGTACTGTCCTCTTTCATAATAGACTATTTGTTCATTGATAGAAACTACTTTATGTTTTTCATCAAAAAATTGTCAAGGCTAACCCCTTGACTGATTTTTGGAAAAAAAGATAAAGTTTCTCCGAACACGCTGAAAATGGTATCAAATGAAAGAGGATATCATTCTCTATGAAAAAATGTAAATGTAAAAGTAAATTACACTGAATGTCTATCGCATTTAAGAAGTTTTATTATTTAAAATAATAATTGATATATTTTATTGTCTATCGACCATTTCGGTCTTTCCGACATGTGTTTACGTTTTTTGTACATTTTTTTGTATACAATGTTACAATGTTTACAAATTATTTGTTATTGATGTTGATGTTGTTGAAGTATGGAGTGGAACAGTGTGTGTTTAGTAGTAGTATGTTGTAGAGTGCGCAGTATTGAGAGTTGCATCTTATGATGCGTAAAAGTTGTTAAAAGTTGATAATTGGTAGGGTAGAAGTGTGTGTTGTGTGTGTGTGTGACTATGAAAATGTGTTCGTTTTAAACTCTAAAATTTCGACAAGAGTTGCGACTCGCGACTCGTGACTAGGATGGTGTTCGCCGCGAAGCGGGGAACTAGAAGAATTGCACTCCAATGGGAATTTGAACTGCCGTCGCGGTTGACCATCATACTTTGCTAACATGTATGGTTAAAAAATGAAATAAGAAAAAAAATCTACCGTTCTACCCAAACTACCACGTCCAAGCACTAAACACACACCTTACCCGCTAAATCAACATCCCCGGTGATAGCAAGCACTCTCTGAACAAGCTAAAATGGTATCTAAATAAAGAAGACATCATTCACAATGGGAAAATGTATTAATAGTTATTAATACAAATTGTATAAAACGTTTAATAGTTTTCGAAAATTAAAATTATTTAAATCCATGTACTCGTTACAGCACTGCAGTTAAGCACATAATTACCGATTTTACAAAATCACAGAATTTGAAAAATATGTTTTGTTTTGTGATTTTAAAACATATTTTTACACGTATATTTTAAAAACATCAACATTTTAAAGAAAAATAAATCCATTTATACTTTCGAATCGATTTATGATTATCTAATAAAATGCTGGAAGGTATAAAAAGAGAAACTAAACTTTCGATGATACCATAAACCTGTAAGTTTAAAGTGAACACATTCAGTTTCTTCAAAATGTTCAAGATTACACTTGTTTTTCTTGCGTTTATATCAATTTCGATGGAAAATATACTTGAATATCTTTCAAACACCCCTGATAATGTTGGTTTAAATATTGTGAGTACATATCGACGAAACGAAACTTGAAAATCAACTAATTGTACTTAAACAAGTTGGAACTAGTACCTATACATGGATATAGATTGGAAAGACATTCAGTTACAAGCGAAGATGGTTACATTCTGGAAATGCAGCGCATTTTGCACAGAAATAACCAGCCAGCAAAACCACCAGTATTATGCGTTCCTGGTGTTGGCTCTTCAGCAATTGACTGGATTAATGGAGGGTCTAATAAAAGTCTGATTTATGCTCTGGTTGATTTGGGTTTCGATCTGTGGTTGGCCAACACGCGTGGTACGAAATTCAGTAAACGACATGTGAGCCTTAATCCAGAAGTCGACCAAAAGCAATATTGGAGCTTTTCTTTCCATGAGTTTGGCGTTTATGATAATCCTGCGATGATTGATTACATTTTATCTCTCGGCAAATGGGAGAAGTTGATTTATATAGGGCACTCGCAGGGCACAACGAGCTTCTTCGTGATGAATATCGAACGTCCTGAATACAATGAGAAGATTTTGTTGGGACATATGTTGGCACCAGTTGCATTTTGGAGCAATTTAAAATCACCAGCGTTCAAGTATGGGCTGCCTAGCTTCGAGGAACCCTTGATTGTAAGTTTTCTCGTTTTATTTAAAATGTATAGCACTCAAACTTGTGTCAACGTCTTGCGAATGAATTAGATTCAGCAAGACAGAATTCAGTTATACGAATTTTTGCCAAGAACAGTCAATGAAATGCTCTGGCCCTCGGTATGTATACCTTCATCGCCATTCTTTGAAATTTGCAAATTTATCTTCGGCATGATTGTGGGCTTCAACAGTGAACAACTAGAGGATGTAAGTTCTGCAAAATCAAATAAAAATAGACACTAATTATTTTTTTTTAGGATATTGTCCCAATTGTAACTGGATCACTTCCTTCGGGTGGATCTATGCGTCAATACCTCCACTTCTCACAACTTTCGAAGTCCGGAGGTTTCCACAAATTCAACTACCGCAATCACACAGCAAATTTAAGGGCCTACGGAATGTCGACACCTCCCCAATATGACTTACGCAAAGTCACTGCTCCTGTTGCTGTTCACTACGGAGTGAACGATTGGCTACTAGACTACAAGGTAAGATATATCATATCGATTTATTTTCGAATTAGTGATTAGTTCGAGAATAAATGGAAAGAAATCTTTGTAGGATGCAGAAAAAACAATCAGTCAACTCTCAAACGTTATTGTCCACAACAAAATCAGACACTCCAAATTCACGCACGCCAATTTCCTGTGGGCAAAAGACATCTTTCCACTCCTCTACAATGATATCATCAACATCACTTTACAATATGTCTGATTTTTTTCAAGAAGTAATAATAAAACAACATCACTTTTATATAAAAAATCTACTTAATATCAAATTTTGATTAAACGTTTGTTTTTTCGCCTTCCATCAAGGAAAAAATAAAATAATAAACCAATTGTTGCAGTTTAAAGCCAAAAGAAAGTCTCATAAAACAACATTGAGAAATTTCATCGTCAATTTCGCAGTTGCATTGCGCTTGCTTCTCGATTATTGGCAAATACCTATGTTTGAAAAACTGTAATTAGTTTAACAATTAGTTGATTTTATTTACTTGAATTTATATTGTTAATAGAA
>WSZQ02000013.1:2061490-2071565 GCA_019419845.2 Weissflogia rhopalogaster
ATCCGTTCTTATAAATCTAGATTAATGACTTGACATGTATAAGCTTTTTAGAAAAGTATTCCAAATTTGTATTTGGTCATCCGTGGGGTCACAGATGTGAATATGTCTTTGTGTCAATAGACTTATTTTTATTTTACTCGTTTGAGTAAAAATCCACAATAATGTATTAATATTGAGATTGTTCTTTTTACCTTTAGCAATTTGCAATCATTTGAGAATTCTGCAGAGATAAAATTAAATCACTTTGTATTCAACAACGGTATCAATCCCGGTGTACGTGTACAACACGTACCACATATTTTGAAATTCCACCACATCCCTCCGCCACCGCCACCGCCCCCGTGAAACTGTTATTATCTCCCAGTAAAATCAGCCCTCCCCCCCCTGAACATGCCGCCCTCAAAACCCCCTAAAAGCGTGAACCCATTGAAATAGAAACGTGGCGGGTTTGTCTGTCGATCGATAAGTCTCGTAAAAATCGGCCGTAATTGCGTGATGTGAATATTTCGCTCTCTCGTGCGTTTTAATGAAAATGTATTTTTACGGCCGGCACGAGATTTGTTCCCACCGCCGTGAAAACAACGTCAATACATTGCCGTGACGAACTACAAATAATACGAGAATGAGGAGGTTTCAAATTCGCCAACAAACAAATCGACATTCTCGCAAATATACGCGCAAATAAAACAAGCAAAAATGTGAAATACCTCAAAAATTTCGGAAAAGCTGACAACACGCATTCCTCGCGAATTTCAGTCGAAATTCGAGCCGTCCCTTTGGCGCCACTCCGCTTCCTACTGAAAATCCAATTCCAGCCAATTACAGAATTTTACAATATCCATTGATATGGAAATATTCAAGCGTGAACGATGCCAAAAACAAAAGCCTATGCGCTTTAATTTTGATTTTGTAGTCTATTTTATTGGTATTTCGCGAAAAGTTTTGCATATTTTACGATGGTACTATTTGGCAACGGCTACTGTGAACGCTTTTAAAAAGCAATATTAGACTGATTAAGAGGACCGGGTCCGATCGGTACCACGTAGCGGCAAAATGCGGAACTAAAACGTGAAAGTCAAACTTTGTTCTAAAATATTTTCTAATCTCTATGCTGCAGAATGCCCATCCTTGCACGGATGGGCATCGAACGGGCGAACGGGCGGATGGGCGGAATGAGTTATCGAACTCATTAAATATAATTTGTTTTGATATGCATATTTACGCCTAAATGTTGGGTAATTATTGAGATATTTATCGTGTAAGAAACGTCTTTTCTGAGAAATGTCGATTTTTAGGTTCTTCATTTTTATTCATATTTTCCGTATAGCTATGAATATAAATCATGCACCAATCGATTTAGTGTGAAAATATCTTCAAAGTCCTGGGACTGTTTTTCATTTGACTTTTTATAACCGATATTATGACTCATGAAATTTGTCAGTGAAATCATCGATGATATTAGACTCAACTTTCATGAGTTATAATGTCGGTTTTAAATTATCAAATGAAAAACTGTCCCGTGTGTTTAAAGATATTTTCACGCTAAATCGATTGGTGCATGATTTATATTCATAGCGATACGGAAAATATTAATAAAAATGAAGAACCTAAAACTCGACATTTCTCAGAAACGACGTTTCTTACACGATAAATACCTCAATAATTATCCTACATTTAGGCGTAAATATGTATATCAAAACAAACTATATTTAATGGAGAATATATCCGTACAAGGATGGGCAATCTGTAACCTGCAGATTAGAAAATATTATAGAACCTAGTTTGAATTTCACATTTTAGTTTCGCATTTTGCCGATACGTGGTACCAGTCGGACCATATCCTCTTAAGGCGTCGTTCACACCAGCGACTTCTGCTTCGGGCTTCTATGCCTATTCTTGCCTAACGAATGTAGTTCAAAAGAGATAGTTAGTGTTGCTAGTTTGCTCAAAGCCAGGGTAATTAAACTGGTCGGACTTCATGAACTTTTACAAGCGTCATGGAGATAACGAACCTTCTTAACGAAAAGTGCGTAAGATGAAATGGAGAAAAAACGAAAACCGATCTGAACATTTGCAGAATTCATGAATCCACCGAAATGCGAAGCCGAAGCGCGCTCGCTGTGTGAGCACGTCGAGCTTCGAAATTAGAAGCACGACGAAGCGGGGCGATACGACGCCGTCGGTGTGATAGTCCCCTAATATGTTTCCTTTCGTGTTGCTGTTGTCATATTCAGTAGGCAACTAAATATACACCGATGTGACATAAAATGGCCCACATTTCAAAATGCCTGACATTTCTCGAAGAATAAAAATCTAGCAAAATGACGCAAATTTAATGTAATTCAATTTGAAACCACCACACAAGTTAATACACTCGGCTTTGAGTTGCTAGCCTGCTCTCATTTCAAAGCATCCCTCAAAGTCACTTCATAGGTCTATCTATTTATCTCTGTCTTCATATTGATTGCACCATAATTTATAAAGACTAAGGATTGCCGTCGGTGGTGTAGGAAGGCATTGAGGGGCGGCGGTAGTAGTAGTGGCGGGGTCGGCGGCAGGGTCCCGCGCACGTCGCACGAAGCCAGACGAAGAGAAGATATCACATCACTATGCGGCGCGTGGCGCGATTCCAAACCCGCCGCCACCGCCGCCGGCTCTCGGTATGTCTCTAACGACTTCCGGGGAGGACTTGCGAGGACTTCCGGACTTTCCGGGCTGGGGGAATCGTCATACAATAATAACGCTACGGTGATTTATTAACGCAATGATCAATTGTGATCATCAATTACAATTTATCAGCGGTGGCAATTATTCGATGTGCAACAAGTTAGACAACCAAGTCTACAAGTAGAAAATGTGTGTATTGGGTTGCGGAGATTGTAGTAGGATTGCTATTAATTGAATAGAGAATAGGAGTTATGGTGGATTGAATAATTTATGAAGATTTGAGACAGGGAATAGGAGTATGGGTGGGAGTGAGAGTAGGACTGGGATTAGGAATGGGATTAGAACTGAAATTCTAATGAGTAGTAGGACTAGGATTGGAATGAGGACTTCGACTAGAATTCGGAATAGTATTGGGACTAGGCTTAGAAATTGGCGTTGAATCTGAATTAGGAGTGGGACAGGAACTTGAATTAGGATTGGAGCGAACTGTGATACTAGGATTGGAACTAGTAGCTGGAATGGGTTTGAATATAGGAGCGGGACTAGTATGTGGCTAGGATTAGCTCTGGAATTGAGAGTAGAAGTGAGATATGGAGTGGGGCAAAGAATGAAATTAAGATTGGGACTAGGACTTTGAGTAGGATTGGCACTAGAAAAAGGACTTGGATCAGAACGTGTTCTGGAACTAGTATTGGGACTGGACGGGTAATTAGGTTACGGACTAGGATTAGGATTGTAATTAGGAGTGGAAGTAGGAATGGAAGTGAGAATAAGAATGATATTGGGATTGAGCCAAAAACTTGAATTAGACTAGGGACTAATGAATCTTACTGACAGAAGTGGACCTAGATTGGAGCTTGGGATGGAATCAGAATGGGTGCTAGAAGTAGTACCACGATTGGCACTAGGACCATATTAGAGACTCTGTCTTGGCATGGAATTAGACTAAAGCACTCTCAAGTCCAGTTACCCAAAACTGGAATTGAGTGAATAATGAAGATTAGATGTGGCTATAAAGACTATTAACGTACACAACCAGGTATACACCTGAGGTGCCATTTATTTACTCATCAAGTATATTTAGTTGCCTATGATAGAATTTTAGATGATTAAGGTTTGTTATGCCAAAGAATTTCATTGTACAAACACAAAACCAGTATTTTTCAAGTTTATAATATAACAATATTAAAAACATTTATTAAACAAATGCTTAGTTATTATTTTCGTTAAAAAAGAATTATACGTTCTAGAAAATTTAAGAATGATGCATTTTTAGTTGCCAACATTCTTAGAGGTTGAAAGCTATCCCAAGATGTAACCGAGACACAAAATTTATTTATGTAATATATACAATATTTACATAGATATAAAAAAAACTCTTTAAAACATCATAAAATGACCAATATATTGAAAAACATGCGAAACCTCTTCTGTTAATACCCCATCTGGTAATATATGTAAACACTATAAAACGTACAACCCTACTCGAGCGCCCATACCTCATAAAATCGACTTAAAAATCAAAAATGACGTCCATACTACGTCATATAAACGTCCCTCATGAAATATTATATTTAATGTATTTTTGTGGTTCCTACCGAATTTCTTATCAAATTCCTACCATCCAACGTCACTATTTTACATTATTTATAACATATCAGCCACGTGTCGCTGATATTCACACATTTAAGAAATGATATATCTAATATATATTGAGAAATCAATGTTGTAACTATAGCAACGTCCAGTATATAATAAATATGAAATATGTGCGTATGTCAGGTAGGTCTCCACTCAATTCCCGACCCAAGTTTACGTGGAAATCATGTTATGCCCTCGTATATCCGCCGCCCCACATGTCGTTACGCCGACAAAATGAGACAAGTCAGGAGATATCTTTGCTCACGGCCCCCCAATTGCGTTTCGCGTCAGTCACCATTGAGGCATTCACGTATTCATATTCCCAGTTATTCCTTCCTGAGTGTTTACATAAAAAAGTATGAATTCGTCCAAGGGCATATTAATGCGTATGTGTCGCCTGCATTACCACTGAAGAGAGGCAGTCTGTTTGTGGATATTTTTAGGAATGCGTTCGTTCCATGCGCGGAATTTCGAAAGGTTCGTTCTGTCCAAGGTTAGCAGTGGGTAGAGTGAAAGTGTGGGATGAGAAAGAGGACGGTAAATCCCCGAACTCGATGTGTTTATGCTACCCATGGAGGCACTGGGGACTGGCTAATGTCCTACGGTTTGAGGCGGCTCGTAAAAAGTAAAAGCGTTCTTTATAGCGCTGGAAAATGAAAAATTAAGACTACCTAGAGGATATGTTTATTAATTTCATATGAGTGCGTGTGACAGCCCATCGTCTACATTTTTAAAATATGGGGCATTAAGGTATATAACCAGGTGTACAATCAGCTGTGGTGATATTTAGAAGATAAACAAGTATATTTAGTTGCCTACAATATAGTTTTGTATGAATTTGGTTTGTTAGAGTAAAGTATAATAATATTGAAACATACTGGTTTTACGATTGTAAAATGAAACGAAAAATACGTATGTCTCCATTTTAAACTGAATTTTGTCATATTATATTAAACAGTATTAAAGAATATACGATGCTTTATCTAATACCAAGTTCTTTTCTAAATTATAGAAGAATTGCCTTGATTTTGAGGTTATTTCAACTGTTATTGTCATTTATACGTTCTTGAATAGTCGATGTGTTCTTGGTTGCCTACATTCTTAAATGAAATAAATTGTAAATATTTCAAAGTTTAATTTTTTTCTTAGTGATTTCTTCGCTGAATTTTAGCAAAGTGTCCTTAAAACATATAATTAACTAAATAAAACCATGGATTCTAACCTAATAGAAGTCCTCAAATGGCATTAAAAACATAAAAAAGTGTTCCATAAAGTCATACCGTCGTAATTCAGCAACAATGTCAAGATAATGAATATTTTCCAATTATACTCAAGCCTATATGGTGTCAGTGAATACGTTTTCGCGAGTAGCTCTTGCGAAATGTATATTTATTCAAGACTTATTCGAGGTCTTCATGCGGAATGGTGGAATGGGCGAATGCTAATTGAGGTCTAAGTTCCAATTTCTTTGTGCAAGCCGTGAATATTTGGTGGGCGGTTGGGAGTAGTAGTCGTCGTCGTCTAACGAGCAACTGGGAAGCCATCCATCGATGGCGGCAGGAAAGGCAAGCGAAGAAAATTTGCACAAACGCGGGCCGGCCCGCCTCTCTGGTGTCGTCGAGTTTCTAAACATTCGCCATTATTTTCCTCTTCGTTTGGCTTTGCTTCGCCGTCTTTTATTTTTTCTTCCGTCAGAGAGTGGAACTCTGATGGAAGGAAATAAAGTGCACGTTGGCAAACTCTTGAGCTTTGCTTCAATTGAGTGTTTGTCAATTGTTAGCTTTACAAAACACGTTTTTGTTTTTGTTTAGTCAGCCAGTTTCTTTTATTTGAGGGTCGTCCCCTTCCTCGTCCATCGCAAATACATCTCTGATCGGAACCCGGTGCGTTCACCGCGTCATCAACGTGGCCCTGGTTGATGACGTTGGTTCGCGACACACTGAATTCACGGTCTGTGGAAGGCCCTTTTATACTGAAGTTCTTGTGAAATGCTGCACATTTCGAATCCCCTGACTTTCTCTAGGTGCAACTTTTTACAAGACCTTATCATATAAGTTCTTCGTTCAAAAGTGTATTTTTGCCCGCGGGAAAATTTGTAAGTTGAATGTTACCGAAAAATGCAAAGCAAAAAAAAAAACATGAATAAACTTCATAACAATAAAAAAAACCTTAATCTCGCTCAATATTTCAGCGAAAATTTAATAATCAAGTTTAAACGGGACGTGTCGCCGCGAACAAACTTAATAAACCCGACGTAATTAACATTAAACTATTACTGCAACTATCATCACTAATTATCATCGGACGGTTAATCAATACAAGGCGACGAAGACGAGCGTATATCGTACGCAACCGACTGGGAAATAATCAACTTCGTTGATAAAGCCTTGCACACAAATACATCTACAAAACCACAGGCAGACACATACGTTTGCATACGCATGCACATACATTCACACACATCCACACTTACATACACAGCCACATACATACCTACAAATATGCACATATTCAAATTCATGAATTCAGCACTATTAAATCTTCCGAAACCGCTGCTATCACTACCACTAGCATCACTTCCATCACCAACGACGTGGGACATGCCAAGCTAATAGAAAATGTGTAATTAAATTGTGAAACTATTGGGAAAACAAATCAGTCGCGCGGCGTTGGCGGCGGCGGTGGCGGTGTGATAAAGTTAGATTCGCGAGGTAACGCAGCGCGAACAAGTTGCGACATGCGCCCACCCTCCTGCTGAATCAACCCCCGCAAATCCATAAACTATACCCGCCCCCGGTAGCCCCCCGTCCCTCCCACGACATCAACCGGCCCACTCTGACGTGTATATACAACGTGTTCTAAAGTAGATTAAAACTTTAATGTAATTCGCCTGCGTATACCTGCCACCGTATAATTTTATCATAATCCAACTTGCATTAGCTATTTTGTTGAATTCGTTCGGGTTTATTTTTTCTTGCGTTTCGCAATTTTAAATTTGTTTTATTAGGTGCTATGGCTTTATTAATGTTTCATCAAATATGAATATGAAACTTCAGAGTAAATAGGAGAAGAACTAAAAAACGCTCGAACAGTTCATTATTAATGCCGAATAATTATTAATATTGCCCTGTATGCATTAACTGAGCTGTAATATCTACGACGTACTCATATTCGTAAGTCTGTTATGATCTGATTATTCCTCTGATTGCATTGTTTGGAAAGCAACGTAATTATTAACGTGCCAGCAATTCAGGATGTACTCGTAGTTTAAGCTGAGACAGCAGTCAACGAATTCAACGAACCATTTCAAATTTTCTGTTTACCTGTTTGCTATCAAGGAGTAGTTAAATTTATTATTGTCTTTACTAAAATTGTAACGGTAAGATTGATACCATCTGGTATTGTCTGGTTGTTCTATATGTTATTGATCAATGGACTGAAATAACTGAACTAGACTAGATGGATTTTTACTAATTTGATTAACATTATCATTCGTAATGGAGCGAATAATCCTCCTCTGATTACTGATCTTTCTGTGATTATAGGTCTGAATATTATCAGGAAAATGACAGCATGTATCGTTGCAAAAAAGTTGTTTATAGAATGTCTCATAATTTTAACAAATCAGTTATTTTTCGTTCAATTATTGTTTAGTGATTATGACAAAATATTTTACATGCGTATCGCTTGAAACTAAATGCTAGGTATATGGATAAAAGTTCGAGTTCGCGGGTTGTAAATAGATGGAGTTTCACTCAAGGAGTTGTAGAAGTTTGGATCGAATTATAAATGATCTCAAAAAGAACAAAAACTCTGCCATATAGTGTATTACTGAGTAAATTTTGATTTAAAGAGTTAGAACACTTCATGCATTATACTATATTAGGTCTACGCAGGTTATAAATAAGTCGAGCTCCAGCCAAGGAGCTTAGGTCGATTTTAAAAATATAACTATAAAAATACTTGATACTAAATACTTACTGCTACATTTTGATAGTGTCTGTTGTAAATACACGGAGCTCCACTCAAGGGACTTTAAGAGTTTGAATTAAATTAAAAAATATATCTGTTCAAGCAACAAACACTGCATTACGGTATACTACTGACAAAATTTGTTCTACTGAGTGAAACTACTAGATATTTGATATTAGATTATGATTACGCGGGTTGTAAATATGTCAAACTCTATACTAGGAGCTTAGGTATATTTAAAAATATATCAGTTTCAAAAACAAACACTACAGTTATCCCTTTGGCGAAATGCTAAATTTATTTACTAATGAAAATTCTCCAAGAAGATACTTCAAAAATTTCCAACCAGTCATATGTGAATCATAAAATCTCAATCAGGATGACTCTGTGAATGGATTAAACATGAACACAAAGATAAAGTTGTAAACATTGAACATTTTCACGGTTAAACCTATCAAACACTACTTACGTGTCTCTGGGCACATTTGCAGCCGTTGGTGCGCAACTTTGCTTTCGTGCGCGGAAACGCAGATCAAAGCGCCCCCTACCAATTGTTATCGTCGGGGGCGCAAGGGCAAACGTTGGGTATGGGGCACGACGTAATTATGTTGTTGACGGAAGCGAAACTCTTAATGAAAATTGCAACTTGGCCGTGAGCCACGCAAAACACCGCTCCGCGCCGCCACCGACCATGCGTCGCACCCTGTGCGGAGTAATTACAAAATGCTCAGGAGGCACGTCCTGCGGCGTCTATTAACAAACAATACTGCAAAATTCAAAACGCTCAACTCTACCACCAGTATCCGAATCTGGGATGAACGTATTACGAGGTTGTTCGAGGAGTGTTGGTGGGATGAGAGTGAAGGAGGGTGAGGGTTAAAGGGGCAGTAGGATTTGTCTATGCAGATGATGGGAGGCGCACACTAGTGAAGAGTATGCATAAAGTAATCGCTTTTCTGAGGCGCGGGTATCACTCGCACAAAGGTTGGGGGGGCGGCAGCGGCAGCCGGAGCGGTAGTAGGGGGCGGTTGCACGCCTTTACTCAAGAGATGGATATATCACGAGCAGATGCTGACCTCGCTAATGATACATTAAACCGAGAGGCGAACTATAATTTACCCATTGAACAGGATAATCACGGTAGACCGCACGCAAACGCGAGCACAACCCGGATATTCGTTGGAGAGCCGGGGGGCGTGTTTTCATGTCTACACATTTTCTCTTTTTTATTATTTCTCAGTGTGGGTTTGTGGAATATATTCGTTTTCGGACTTATTCAGATTGAAAATCTGTTCTGTAGTAGCAACGAAAAAATTTATACAAATCTAAAGTTCCTTCAAAAATAATTTTGACAGTATTGGATTAAAGGAAAATAGTAAATAGGTAGAGTGCGTGGTGTAAAGGTTACGCACACGCGTTGTAACGCAAACATCTAGGGTTCGATTCCCCTAACCTAACCTAACCTAACCTAATCTAACCTAACCTAACGTAACTTAACCTAATGTAACCTAACCTAAAATAACTTAACCTAACCTAACCTAACCTAACCTAACCTATCCTAACCTAAACTAACCTAACCTAACCTAATCTAAGCTAACCTAATCTGACATAACATAACTTAACCTAATCTAACCTGGCCTAACCTAACCTAACCTAACCTCATATGCTAACTGACGTGCGGCGAAACTCGATCAGGCGGAGGGAAAGCTAACGATTTCGGAAGGCGTTAAGCGCTATATACAAATGAAAAACAGATCAGTAAATAGGAAAGTTATTTCTTCAGACTGAGCTTAAT
>WSZQ02000013.1:2071665-2082002 GCA_019419845.2 Weissflogia rhopalogaster
CGACCGCATACAAATATGTACACACACAGAAAATTATGTGTTTCTTCATTGATAAACGTGAAAACATTTATATCGGAACAATTTCTCACACATACAAAAGAAAACTAGACATCCCTGATCTTTAATCTTCTGTTATTTTAATCCTAAGAAACATGTTTTTTTAAGAAACATGTAACCCTACCTGATCATAAACGTTTAAACATATAGTGTGATATGGAAAATTCAACAATTTTTAAACATGCCATTTTCTTAATAATTTTTTTATCTTCAAGGTGTTTCAAGTTGTAACTATTTCTAGGAAAACTCTAACATAATATGAGAGAATACGAATGGTATACTACAACCTTACAATTTTCCCAGGAAAAAACATCCACACATCGTTGCAATAACGCTAGACGTGCCAACAAAAATTGCATTTTCTTAAATATTAAAATGTATGCTAACGTCGTACCGCGTTTGTATCAATTTCGATGTACGGCGACAGGTTGTGTCGTAAAACGCTCGCTGTAATGCCGCCACCACTGCCTCCGCCAGCGCCCCTCAAGCCGTCGACGTGTGCTCGTCGCAGCAATTTTGCAAACGCATCCAAGTTAATAGTCGGCGACAGTGAATCAAAGGGTACGTAATTAAATGCGACAGGGTGCGGCGCGTAGTTTAAACCCATTTTTAGTTTCGCTCGTCCGCCACCTCTTAGATGAGGCGGGTTCACCGCCCTCATCGCCACGCCACGCCAACAACGTTTGCATGATGCGAAAGATTAAAATGGAAATTCTTAAGTCTTCAGTGAAATATGATAGTCCTTATTTGACGGGCTACGCCAAAGGCCGTGTGGCTGATGTTAAACAGACGCGTAGGAAGAGGTGGAAGGGGTGGGAGGGAGTTGAGAGGTGCTGTCGTGAATACAAATAAACGTGTGGCATGCACAAAAAGAAAGAGGGAGATAGAGATGGTAAAGGGAAGCCGAGGGGGTTTAGGGAGTGAAATGTGAACTTGAGGGTATTGAGTGGAAATGGTTTGTGAAAGGGAAATGATCGTGTCTTCTTTTGTAGACGAAAAAGTCGGAAAGGAAAGATTGCAATCACATCAGGGGATGATCCAGATGATTTTCTCCAGAGAGAGTTTTGGAGTGTATAGGGTGAAGTATAGCAAAAAGGCTTGGTAGAGAGGAGTGGCCTCGAACCAAGCGAAATACATTGCTTACTATAGTTATTGATAGTGGAGAGGAGTAGCCTCGAAGTAGTAAACATACACTTCAATCCTCGCACCAATTGTAGTAAACCCAAAAAGGGTATAAAGTGAAAATTGTTTGTGAAAGGGAAATGATCGTGTCTTCTTTTGTAGACGAAAAAGTCAGAGAGGAAAGATTGCAATCACATCAGGAGATGATTAAGATGATTTGCTCCAGAGAGTTTTGGAAGGTATAGGGTGAAATATAGCAAAAAGGTTTGGTAGAGGGGAGTGGCCTCGAACCAGGCGAAATACATTGCTTACTATAGTTTTTGCTATGGGAGAGGAGTGGCCTCGAAGTAATGAAAATACACTTGAATCCTCGGACCAATTGTAGTAAACCCAAAGAGGGTATTCAGTGGAAATTGTTTGAGAAAGGGAAATGATCGTGTCTTCTTCTGCAGGCACGAAAAAGTTGGAAGTTTGGAGGGTATACGGTGAAGTATAGCAAAATGTTATGGTGAATAGTAGTGGCCTCAAACCAAGCAAACTACATTGCTATAATTATTAGTAGAGAAGGTGAATTACCTCGAAGTAGTAAAAATATACTACTAACCTGGAACCAACCATAGTAAACCTATTTGTTGTAAAATGGCGTCGAATCAGTCAAAATACACTACTACCTATAATACTCATTAGTGGAGGGGATTGGCTTAGAACTAGTCAAAATATACTAGTTCATGTAGTATTGGTTCCAACAGAGATTTTCACACTCTGAATCTAAGAGAGTTTTTCTTTGTTGTTACAGATAGTGGATGAAAAAATGGAACCTGATGACGATGACGGAGGACCGAATCTAGTTCTAGTTCTTCCCTGGCGTGCTGGCAATAAATGCTGACCGGCGAGCGCGACAGGATGAAGTACCCGGTGCGAATCTGTCAGATCTTGCTGCTAGCCGGATTCTGCCTACGCATGTTCCTCGCCGACTGCCCCAGACTCTGCGAGTGCAAATGGAAGGGCGGCAAGGAGTCGGTGATCTGCTTGAGCGCCAATCTCTCCGTGGTCCCCATTCACCTCGACGCCGGCACGCAAATCCTCGACCTGACATCGAACAACCTCGTCGCGATACGCCACGACGAGTTCAGCCAAGCCGGGCTGCTCAATCTGCAGAAAGTCTACGTGGCCAAATGTCGCCTGAAGACGATCGATCGCTACGCCTTTCGCAACCTCATCAATCTCGTCGACCTGGACCTCAGCTACAATGCGCTCGCAGCGGTGCCGTCACACGCGCTGGACTCGATCCCCGAGCTGCGCGAGCTCAAGCTGAATGGCAATCCCATACACAAAGTCGGGAATGATGCATTCATACACGTGCCGCAATTAGTGCGATTGGAGATCTCCGATTGTAAGCTGGGCACTATCGAGCCGAGGGCTTTCAAGGGACTGGAGCGCTCCTTGGAATGGTTGAAATTGGATAAAAATCGCCTGATGGATGTCGGGGCGTCGACGTTGACAATCCTGGAGAATCTACACGGTTTGGAGCTTGCTGGGAATCCGTGGAATTGTTCCTGCGGATTGAGGCCTCTTAGAGAGTGGATGGTCCGTCGGAATGTCCCCTATGGTATTCCACCTGTATGTGCCCAGCCTAAGAGGTTAACATCACGGGTGTGGGATAAACTGGACCTGGATGAATTCGCATGCGTGCCGGAGATCTTTGCTTATGATTCCAAAGCACATGGTATTGAAGGTCGAAACGTTACGATGACCTGTCGGATAACCGGAATTCCAGAGCCTAATGTGCGATGGATGTTGAAGAACAAAGTTATTGCAAATTTGTCCGGAACACCGACAGCCAACAACGGAAAGAAGTTGTACATCGTACACTTAGAGAACAGTTCCAGTGATTTGACGATACTCGCGGCGGATGTGCAGGATGCGGGGGTGTATGTATGCGCAGCTGAGAATAAAGCCGGTCGAGTTGAGGCTAGTGTTACGCTTGCGGTTTCGAGGAAGCCACAGGACGCTGCTCTAGGAAGTAGAGTTCTGCTGATCGGTGTCATCGCCGCCGTTCTCTTGGTGCTTTCCGTGTGTCTGGTATCACTGTGCGTGCTTACATTGCGCAAGAAGGACGTTAATCGGTGGCGCAATCGGACTTGTCGGAGTGGCGAAGCCGACGACTACGAGAAGATCGAGATGGGCCGAAAACCTGTCGAGAATCTAAATGGACGCGTTAGTACTGGCGAATTAGCGTTGGTAAGCCGGAAGAATGGAGATTATCGAGTGGTGCCGGGTGCCGATACCGATCAGGAGCTGGAAGAGGATGAAGGCGACAACGGCGACGCGAAAAAACAACGCGAGACCACGTTTTGGAATCCTCCAATGAAAGACACCAAGATTGATACTCAATGGGATTCCGGGGATGGCTTAATGGATAATCAAGAGGATTTGCACATTCCTCGTCGGATGAAACTTTCTAATGCAGATACGAGGTAATTCTCAAATAATATAAACTGATATTTTATATCATAAAGTATATCCGTTTAACCTCGTAATGTTTGCCAGGACCGATGGTATTCATAGTTGTTGTCTTGTAATTCTACAAAGTTACCCTGTAGCTCTGAAACTACCGAGTTTGAGATGAAGTTATTTAGGAAACAAACATATAGGCTAGAAAGGGCAAGAGAATCTTTAGTAGTTTCCAGGGAAAGGACTCTGCATTCTAAAGAGAATCTGCATGTTTCTTAGAAATTGGTGTCTTCATAAATATTAAATCAGGCAAAGATTAGCAAATAACTCTATTCAAACATGTAAATGTCGGTAGTCGTGGTATAGAACGCGGACACCACGCCTGGTCCGAACAAAGGTATATTTCTCGACAGAGTTCAGGGACCAAGTTAATGCAGAGGCGCAGAGTACGCGCTCGGTTCGATGAAGGTATATAATACTCATACAGCGTGTGTCTGACAACTGATTTCGGTCCATGGCCATTATGGTTACACTCTTCTACCTTTAAGGGACTTGACAAATTGATTGAAATAGATTGAATACTTAGGTCCTTCAAACTAATTGGAAATTAAACAATTTTGTCAGGTAATTTTATATAGTGTTGAAAACCACTCTCAAAGACCTCTCACGTAGTAATCATCCTAGAAAAAATGTGACAAGAAATGGCGTAAGGTTAAATTTTCAGTCTTCCTCTTTTTTTCTAGAGACGATTTAATGAAAAATCCCAGTTCGACGTCTGGTATATATAGCGCGTATCAGCTGCCGTCAACGTCGACAGCGTCGACCGGCCGCGTCCTGCCCCCACTGCCAACCACCACCCAGCAGCACCAGCCACGTGGGAAGACAAAAGAACCGATCGTCGCCTACACCTCGTCGCCGTTCGCCACCGACCTCGCCAGCCTGCTGGAGAGCGACGAACGCAAGTACCCCGATCTGATCGAAAGCTCACCGAACGCGTCCAACAACAACTTCGCCCCGTCGAAGGCGAACAGCGAGGGCGGTAGCGTGAAGGACATCAACGAGCTCTTCTGCACGCTTCCCCGTAAGCGTGCCCTCCTACCACATTCACGCTACACGAGCACGGATAGCCAATCACCCCTGCTGCCCGACAGTCGTTACGGGAGCAGCGGAGGTGAAAGCTCCTCGTCCTCATCGCGCCGACTTAGCGATCCTCACAAATACCCCAACTTGAACAAAACGCGCGTGAACCACGTGGGCCAGGGACGTTCCAACAGCTACTTGAATCTGACCGTTCAGAGGACATCAGGACCACACTCCCCGATTCAAGAGAGGGAGGTCCCAGTGAGCAGTACACCACTTCTGGACATTGCTAGTTTAGAAACCAGGATCGCCATTGCTAGGGAACCTTCACCGAGTAGTTCCCAGCTTCCGATGACTACGAATCTGAACACCTACGACTACCATGCAGCTCAATTGGAGCGATTTTTAGAAGAATACAGGACACTTCAAAAGGAACTAACGCGAATGAAGGAAACCTGTGATAATATGCGACAGGATAAATACTTAGATCCTATGCATAATTCACTTCCGGTTTCGCCATCGACGTCTGAACAACTCAAACCAACATCACCTAACTCCAACAATACAGTCAACAATTTTGATAGTGATCTAACACGGTATCTCCTAAAGTCCTCACCGAAGTCAATGAACAACAGTGGACTTTTTAATAACTAATCATTCGACAAAACTCGACATTTGTACATATTACTACATCCTAAACCTAAACCAAAATGTAAAACAATTAAAACTTGATTACAAAATCATCAATTAAATAACTAAAATTATAAATTCATTGTTAAAATTACATTGTTGAATGTTCATATGGCGATAGAACTTATATAGGGACTATATTTGTGATATTAATTAGTAGCGTTAATTAACGATTCAATTATAATTACGGTGGAGCATAAGCAAACAATTACAGCCGGTGAAACAATGCAGAAGAGAAGGAGATCTTGGGTGATTATCTGATTTTGATGGGCGATTTTTCCCAAGGCTAACAATTTATTCCACCCCCGTCTCCAGAGAAAAACTGAAGCAACACCCACCCCGTTTGTAAATTAATTGTTCCCATATACGTAATTCGCATCCTTTGTATAAAAAAATGTGAAATAATTAATGCGGCGTTTCATTATGTATTCTCCCCTGTCCTCCGGATTTCAGGACGAAAATTGCAGCCGCCGGCGACGTAATTAAACGCGGCAGAGGAGGAAGTTTATAAAATTAAG
This sequence comes from Weissflogia rhopalogaster, assembly GCA_019419845.2. NCBI lineage: Eukaryota > Metazoa > Arthropoda > Insecta > Coleoptera > Staphylinidae > Weissflogia > Weissflogia rhopalogaster. The sequence continues at coordinate 2,077,587 of WSZQ02000013.1, forward strand.
GAGTGGCTCAAGCATCAACATGCTACGCAAATAACGATGGCATTTGCCAACGCTGCGTCGAAAATGGAATGTCACTAAAGTTATTTAAAGTTCGCTCGAAGAGAAAATGGTTCGTTGGTATGGTAAGTAATTGAAAGAGTTAGCCTTTTTTTTCTTACTTTCGTTTTGGGAAAGTTGCTGGTAAAGTGAGATAAAATGAATGGTTAAATATTATTTTAATCTTGAGCGTATGAACAATTTTTGTAGAATTTCATTAAGTGTATACTTCCTAAGTTATGTTTAGGAGGATAATTTTGATGGTTTGCAAGGAGGATTAGTCAGAAGTTTTGGAGGAAATGACAAAAAATATTTAATTTTAGATAGAAAATTTCATTTTATGAGAAATGTAATTAATTTAGGAATGGAAAATTATGTTTACAACTACGGTACTGTCATAAAAACGTGTCTAAAATAATTTGACAGATGTTTAGAGTCTCGTATTTCGTGAATTGTTCGGTCACAACCTGATTGTGCTGATTTGTGTAAAGTGACTATAGCACCCGGTCCGATCTAGGTGACTTAGTCGACTAGGAACAGGGATCTACATCAGATCGGAGTTATTTATATATGCAGCCTGTTGAACGCATTCAACAAATTTTTTGCCATTTTTGTTGCGAACGAAGTCGACAGCTTATTTATGCAACACTGTGAAAGCGCCTGGTCCGATCCAGGTATTTTAATCTGCAGAAAAAGTGGAAAGAGTACCTATATCTGATCGGCGGTCGATATATGCAGCCCGTTGAATAGTACAATATTTTCAAAAATATTTCTGTCGCGATTGTAGAAAACCGATGCAAATCCCCTGAAGGAATCCAAACTAATCAATGGGTTTCAGTTGAAAAAATATAGATCCATATGAGGATCCATATCAAATCGGTGGTCGATATATGCCGCCTCTTGAACGTAAACCACATTTCTATTCATATTCGCCGCTATATAAGAGCATTTCCCAGAAATCCTTTTTTTGCAACAAAGAAAATATGTTATTAATATTTTATTCGAAAACCTTCATAAATTCCTTTAGAAAAAACCTGCAACTACTGAAAAAATAAAATAAAATCCTTAATAATACCAAGTGCATGTAAATTATTAATAAAATTTTCAAAAAAAATGATTTAAAGCTTTCTTTCAAGATGAAATGAATCGTGCGGTGTAAACGAGCGTACATCTTCCTCTCCTACCACCCTAATAACCACCCTAGCCACCATAACCACCCAAAAGCTTCCAAAAACCGTCGTTAAAGTGCTCTTCAGGCAACACTAAAGGCGGCATCGTTAATGTTTGCGTTAGCGTTTACTTTAAACAGGCCACTCTCGCTCCCCGATATTTCACCCGCATTTATGAAAAATGGAAGTCTGCAGTCTGATACCCAAGTCCGAGCGAGAGAGATAAATAGAGCCAGAGCGAAATGCAGAAAGAGAGCTTTGATATATTGACATCGAGCGTCGCCATGCCCGACGCATATATCAATGAGTCAGAAACATCCCATCCGGCCGACCGGCGCCTCCACCAAACTCAACACCTTCATTGCCGAACTCCTCGAATAAACCCGGCGCCTTCACCACTACCACCATCAACCACCAATAGAATTGCGCACACTGCATAGCGATCAAATAAAGCGGTACAAATGGTGTAATAAAGCTCAGCACACGTCAAGACTGTGTTATGTATATGAAGGCAATAAAACGGGCGAAAGAGTCACGCCGCGTTTTTATCGATGCATTATCAGCGCAACAAAAGACGATTGCAATGCGGATTGATGAGGCGCAGAAATCAACGATAATGCGAAAAGAAACGAGAGATGACTTCGAGCGTCTACAAATGTTTCAAATGTCATTGTTCGCGATCAATTGGACGCAAAATTGGTAATTGTTTTCGTATTAGATGAGCCGGGAGAGAAAGAGGCTGGAAAAGCTCCTTCAGCGATCATCACTGACGTGCAGCGATTTTTATTTTTGGTGTAATTGACAGAAAGCAACGTGTAGTCAGGAAAATCAGGAAAAACGTCAGAACGTTTCGCCTTTCTTATTGTAGTAGCGTTTCACGATTTTCTAAGAATTTTCCATTTCAATTTCAATTCCTGCTGATTCCTGCATGAATTGTTGACAGTTGGTGCAGCATATGCAGATTTTAAGGATATTTAAATGTCAGTGGGTGATGGGAGTAGATTTTTCGGTTGACATTTTAGTTATATGTGAAAAGTTTACGGATATATCTTGACTTATATAATTTTAAGGTTATTTCTATAAAAGGGGAAACACTGCTTGTTCCGCTTATTTCATGTTCAATTAGTTACTATATGTTTCTTAATATATAATTTGTGTCATATTAAAATGAAAATTGGTAAATTTAATGAAATTTTAGAAAATTATATTGTTTAAAATCATGGAAAATTAGAAAAAGAAATGCGCAAAATAACGGTGCCCCATGTTTATAACTAGAGTGTAGTTTTATAGATGGCACTGAGGCAGCATATAGTTGCAGAGACTCATCATTTTTACAAGATCAGCATGAATTAAATTGAACCTACAAGAAGGTAAGTCGGGAAATGATGGTGCGCCGACTGGAAAACTACAGAGTCACTGCAGCCGCAGAAGAAACGCAGTGACTTAGCACTCTTGCAGAGTCAGCAGCAATTATTTTCCGCGTGGAGCAGACCTGAGACGTATTAATGCCTACATAGTGTGTAATAAGGCACCGTCCGTAGTTCTACTCACAGTATCTTGGTATTATTTACATCCAAATTGAAAAGTCAAAGCCTTGGAACTTGGGTTCATTAGAAAAAATAAAAAATGCGAAATGAAAGTGAGCTATTCAAGAAACTACAAAGTGACTTAAGCCATAGAAATGTATTTGATGGCAGCGATTCAGTACTCTTGCAAAGTCGGCAGCTAATATATTCGGCGAAAATCGGACCTGTACTGATCTCCCTCGATCAACAATATGGAAATTGGGAATTTTTATCAAGTTTAAAGTTACCATAAAAATTGAAAAACTGTCTGAATTTGAACAATTTTCAAGCTAAAAAACTGGAAAAATAGAAATTCCGAAAAGCTGTTTAAAAAGCGCAAAATCGTCAAATATAAAGGAAGTTGTATCATAGTTTCACATTTTGTTTGTTTTTCATCTGTTGCACATGAAGCAATCGGTATCAGCAGACGAATAAATTCACCCTGGTGAGCCTGGCATCACCATCAGAGCAGCAACTCCCGCCGTCCACCCTGCCACCCTGCCTGCCAACCATCGCCGTCACCCCTGCTGCCGCCTCCCAAACTCAACTCAACACAGTTCGTGCTGCAATCGTACCGCAAACATGTAGCCAACGATTGCGCTCGACTCGCGAGTTAAAACCGTTTCAATCGCACGAGCAACACGCAAAAAATTCCTCCCTTGAGCGCTTGAGCAGCTCCCAACCACCGCCAACGACTGTAACTTGAGCAGTCGATTCAAGTCACACCGCTTCACCTCATTCCCGTCCAACCCCACCGAGTTACCAGCCGTCGATTTAGGATTTAGTTATCCTTCTCTGCAGTTGCTTTCAATAAAGGCTTTCGTTTCAATTCGCTTTTTTCGCGCCCGGACGACTAGTGCGACCGTCGAATATATATTTCTGAAATCTGAGATTTGAGAGGGTGCAAAAATAAATACGCTTTAAACTTTTCAAATGTTTATTACGCTCATGTTGTGCGGTCTCAACAAGGGTATGCGTGGCGGTAGGTGGCACCAAATTTTTGCATTTTTATTGAACGCAACCGCCTTCGGAATGCCATTTGGAGCGGATTGTTTTACGGTCATGCGAATGGCGCGTATATTAAAAAGGTATTTAACAGAGGTAATGGAAGCAAATGCAGGCCGAGGAAAGTAAAATATGGTAATGCGGAGATGAAGTAATTTACATTTCGCGATTTGTATTCCACGACCAGGTGCGAAATGAATTTTATGGTCGTAATTATTATTAATAGAAGCAATAAATGACGCTCTTGAAGTGGACGTTTCTTTTTACTCAGGCCTTTCTCGAATAACTATAGGTTTTTTATTTTTATTTTTTGATTGATGACTATTGCTATACTTCTTCTTATTACAATTTTTTGCATTTTCCGAAATTTGATCTGCACTTGGCCTAGCCTTGTCCGGTCAATTTTATAGGCCGAATAAGGCTAGGCATAACGTCCTTTACTTAATGTGAAAGTGAAACAACGCCAAACAGGGAACAGTAAAAATATAACCTAAAACGACCACATGTTAGAAGTAAGTTTTAAAAAGCGATGTTGATGTTGTCAGCAGGCAGGCTGCACGAAAGCACCGAAGGTCTTTTGTATTAGCAGGACTCGAACTACCTGTTCGTTGACAGAGATGATTGAGTTGCGGAGAGATGTT
>WSZQ02000013.1:2129866-2195077 GCA_019419845.2 Weissflogia rhopalogaster
CATGTACTTTTTCATATAATTAGCCTTTTATCAGTCAGGTTTTTATCACACATCCATCAAAACCCTTTTTCATCACGTACAGCAAAGCTGTGGCCCGTCATCACGCGTAACAAGCGTGTAAAATGTATCACATATCATCCTCATAAATGGAAACTCATCGGAAACTTCCTTCCCGCTTCTCCCTTCCCTCGTATGCTTTCCTTAGTTTGTTCGATGGCAATATGCTCCTCTGTTCTGCCTGCGCTGCGTCCCGAGTGTTTTCGTCCATTGTCTCCCGTTATAATAACAACGGACGCCTCTTAGTTGAGCATCGGGGCCTTCTTCACATCAACTTTCTCTCCACCCACCGTCATCATATACCACGTCGCGTCGACACGTCGCACTTGGACACGCTTTTTGATACTTTCAGATACTTTTGACGCATCTTTGTATGGTTTTCGGATGAATCACTCGCCGCCCCCTCCTCGAAAATGCGCACATCCTCTCATATCTCATGTCACGGGAAGCTCCAAGCTCATGGAAAATAACGGGACAAATATGGGGAAAACTAAAGCGGCATCGTGAAGTACAGTGAAGGAAAATAAGGGAAATGTGCGCCGAGTGTGACGCGACAAAAGATTTTAATGTCATCGTAGACAAAACGGTTCGGCTTTTGTTCGTCACTCAAAAGCTCCGCACATGGGGGAAGGATTGAATAGAATCCTAGTAAATTTGCACAAAAGATTATTTGATTAAGCAGCTCTGGTATTTTTTCATTATATTTATAAACATTTCAGACATATTTCAAATTGTGGTTAAAGAGGGCATTAAGTCTACTAAATTGATGTTTGATGGTTATATTCATGTTTTTCTTTTTATTGGGAAGATTAAAAAGTAAATGTAGGTATAGTACACATCGAATGCGTTTGAGCGATATGCAGCGTTACCAGAGTCACATAGAGCGCGACACGACGCGACTCGACACAACTCGACGCGGTCCGACGCAACATACATCGCATTCTTATTCTACATAGTCAATTTTATCTACGTTTTGAGGTTTCTCAGGTTTTTAACCTAAAAATAGGGAATACTATCAATATTTTGCCATATGTCGAAAAAAACATAAGAATTAAAAAATGTAAAAGTACTTATCTCGTTATAAAAACGATTTTATTAACTTTTATTCCTTCAGGGAGTAACGTACTCATGGGAAATCCAACAAGAACCGTTCCAAATATTTTATGAAACATCGAATTTCACTTTATTTAGGGTTATAATTAAATATTAAGTTTATAAAAATGAAAAAAGTCAAGGAAATGTAACCAGATAAAGTTTTGTAGAAAACTAATTGAAAATAACGATCCAAAGTTGGTTAGAAGTGTTGGGATGAACGGAGTGCGCAATAACAATGATCATAGGGGATGTTTGACCGCCGCTGCCTCCGGTGGCGGTCTCGGCGGCGTCTAAACTAGCGTGGTGCTTTTCATTTCGGACTTTTATGTGTCATATATGATCCTGAGCCAATTTTCCAACAAAAGGAATAAAAGTCCTTTGCCACAAACAAACGTATTAACATTTTATCTCATTTATACAAAAACCAAATTGTTTTTAAATATAACTTGTAAAAACAAACCTAACCTAAAAGTAGTAGAAGTAGTAGACAACCTTTATTGGCACATTACTTCCCCCCACCCCCTTCCATTACATACATTCATTATAATAAGTAACAAGTAAAACTTAACATACTAAATACAATCAAACAAATTTCAATATTCCTGTTTAAAAGTAATAATTATAAGCTTTTTTTGCGAGTAGTAATTCAATTTTATAAAAACTGCTGTTTATTGCTTTATTTGCGGTGGTACGAATATAGATGCTTCGTGCAGAATTAAAAGCTCTTTGTTTGCCTCGACTAATTTTCAAAGGTGTACGGTAAAAATGAATTTAATTACCTGCGATACGCCACGACCGCCTCCGGCCGCTTCCGGCACAACTCTCGCGAGTATCGTAAAATAAAACAACGCAGCAAAGGGTTTTCCATTCGAAATGCAACAACAAACAGCGTTATGGCTGGGAAATGTTTAGAAAAAAATGCCTGCCCCAAAGGTACCAGCGACAATTGTGCATGTTGTATTTGTATGTGAACCTTTTCCGCTGCGATAATTGTACAATCGCATTAAATTTATAAATTCATTTAGCTTTTTTCGGTTAGGAAAAATGAAATAAATGTAACTTTATTGTGTTTATTCTGAAACAAAATCTCACCTAACCTAACCTGACCTGACCTAAACTAAGCTAACCTAACCGAACCTAACTTGACGTGAGTCACATGAGTTACCATTATACAAAAATGAAAAAATGGTTTCATGATTCTATTTCTGCTATTAAACTTTAACCCTTCGGACGATATCGTCCAAAAGTATTTATTAAACAATAGCTAATCATCAATTTATAGATACAATTGCATATCATTTGTGGTCTCTGTGGTTTAAAGGCAAATAAAATAAAATTAAATGAATTCATATTTAACAGAATCACTTGGATCGGTGTCGGTTCGTGTGAATTGAACAAAAGATGAATTGATAGCCGGTGTTCAATCGCTAACTAACGCTATTAATCACACGCAATACGCAATCCGATTCCCGATGCCTGAAAACGAGGAGTAAAAACATGTGGGGAACTCAATTATGCTCACTCTACATTCAGCCCAACTCGCGTTCACATATTCCACATTCGAAACTTCGTATTTCATTCAACGAATCAAACAAAAACGAGTAGCGTTCGTAATCTGATTATAAATATCTCTTTCATTCCCGTATTTCACCCACTCACGCCTCGATTCATCCCACATTTCATTACTGATTCAGATCTAATGCTCGCCTCTGGTTACTGATACTCCCGATGAATATTCTCATCTGTTTCGATTTTATTGCTGGAATTCAAGGTTAAGTTTTCCAACTCGTCGTTATCTAGGCGCAATGAACGGTTCGTATTGAACGGTGGTACTGAGACATGTAACAAGGGGCTACTTATGTTCATTGGTGGAGTTCATTGGTCTTGGAGTTGCAAAGGAAACGGGGATAAAGTAGGGAAAAAGTAAAGTATGAGTTGAGTGGTATCCTAGAAATGCTTCTACGTGCAGAAAGTTGTTCTTCTTTCTCCCTTGTAAGATGAGTAAAGAGAGCCTAAGGGAGTAGACGGAGATAGGGATGGGGTGGAATGATTGATCAACCCCTTATCCGGATCATTGCAAGTCATCTGAGAATTCTTTATAGTAGGTCTTCGTCGGCCCACCGTCGTAGTTCGGTGTTATTCTACGATTCGTGAAGATTACCGGTAATTTATGGAATTATGAGGGCTTATTGTGATTATTACGTGTCAGCGTAATTAATAGGGGTAGTTTATCATGGGATTAACAGGTTTTTTGATGAGTAATTGGAGCAAATTAGCGAATATATCAAAGTCTTTCTTTTTTTCTCTAAGACAAGCTGGAACTTTTACAAATATTATTTATAAAATATGACTGTTGCTAGAAAAATGTACCAAAAAGATGTGCATGGGCGGAGCTTCGAAGGGTAAACTTTTAGTTGTCATGATTCCGAGGATGTGTTTGTCAAATAATAAAGAATGAAATTCATTAATTGTACTAAGTTGATTAATGATAAATGTGTTTTCTGGACCAATATTGCTAAAACTTGACGAAAACTACAAAAAGCGGCGGGATTGGCCGGGGCTTCGTTGGGTAAACACTTTAGTTGTCTTGACAACGAAGACTCATTAGTCTAATAGTCACTAAAATGGATGAAATTCATTAGTTATACGAAGTTGTTTAACCATAAATGTGTTTTCTGCAGCAATTATAAAAACTTAACGAGAAATGTAGAAATACATGCGTGGGGCGGAGCCTCGAAGGGAAATTCTGTGCTGGCATGCCAACGAGGGAGTGTTAACCTTGAAGTTAGTAAAACTTATGTAATTCCTTGATTATACGAGGTTACTTAAGCATAAATTTGATTTCGCGACCAATATTAATGAAAAAAGAGACTAAAACTATAAAAACGCGAGAACTGTCCCAATTTTACAAAATTTTACAAAAAAAGCTTATTAGGGCTGAGAGTAGATACTTTATTGTCATGACAACAGGAGCAAGTTTTGCCTATAGTTTTGCCCCAACCAAATTCAAGTAATAAAAGATGAAATAGTAAAATCGCATTTACAATCATCTGAAACATGTAAAAGCTCTATGCCAAGTAATATTATTATACCTTTTCCAAACGAGAAATCCTATAAGAGGACATATTTCCAAGTAACTGGTATTTACGGATTTATTTTCTTTCCATTATATTTTCCCGCTTGATTTGCTCGACGGAAACTTGGGGAAGCCCAAGCATCCGGACGTAAGTCCACAATGTGCTTATCGCATACAATTTTCGACGTGCAGTAGGCTGGCGAAAACGTGCAACCGTTGCACGGCTGCATCTCGTCGTGCGTCGCGTCGGGTGATCACATCCCGGATAACGAGATGACGACGAAGCCTGTTGTACTACGGATGCAGTGGATGCAGGAACACGCGGGGAATGCAACAAAAAGGCGAAAAATTGCTTCGACAACTTTGTCGATACCGCCACGCCGCGCCGTCGCCAGTTCGAAAGAGGGGTCACGTGTCACGTCACAATACCCATTAGAACTGTTGTTGTGGCATCAAAAGTATCTGACAGACGCATGTTTAACCCCTCGTGGTCCCTATTCTTTAGATACATTTGCTTCAGTTTTGTTCTGCTTCAAAAGGGGCATGTTAGAAGGAGGTGACAAAAATGACATGAAAAGAACTTGATCATACTTTGACAAATTTTGACGTGTACCACCAGTACGACCTGGAGCATCCCGGAATGTCCTCGTTGATTCAAAACTCTAAAAACCCTTAATTAAACTTCCACTTAGCCTTGAACTGGTGCATAAAACTAAGGTTCCGCCATGCAAACATGTGGCAAGGTAATTGAATTAATAATTGGGTTTTAATTCGTCTCGTTTTCAATTTGTCTCTTCCGTTTTGCCTTTTGAATCATCTCCCTACTCTCTTCTCTCTCAAAAAGACAATTGTAGGAGTCTGTTGCGGTACAATCGCATTCCTCCACCAGAGCTATATCTTTTCCTTATTATCTATTTCAACCGTTTTTCTGATTCCTTGTATATGTTGTTATTTAGTAAACAAATTTATCGGAGAGATACTATCAGAGAGATACCAGAAGAAAAATTGCAAAAGTTAGTTTTGGTAGTTAGATTGTTAATGCCAGCTGGTGAACTGCACCACCACTCCAAGCTGCAATTAAACTGTTCCAGCTCGGTCATGCACACGTCCTCCCCGACATCCGTTCATTTATCAGATAAACGCTGGGGGTCGGTAGCGCCATTTGGACTGGCCATTCGTAGGTTTTCTGCAATCGCCTTCCTTGCGTTTGTGAATGAGACGAACGGCGTTGGTGGCCAAAACCACCCGTCGAAATGGAACAATTAACACATATCCTCAGGGTATCCCGACGGCGCTTTTCCGCCGCATATGTGCAGCAGGAACTTATACAGCCCACCGCTAAGTGCAGCCTTGTGTAGTAATGTCACTGTCGACAACCAGTTTCAGCTGACAACTCTCCGACAACTCCCAACTTAACCTTTCCTCCAACGTCTACGTCGACCTGGAGCATCCCGGAATGTCCCCGTTGATTCAAAACCCCAAAAACCCTTAATTAAACTTCCACTTAACCTTGAACTGCTGCATAAAACTAAAGTGCCGCCATTCAAACATTTGGCAAGATAATTGAATTAATAATTGGGTTTTAATTCGTCTCGTTTTCAATTTGTCTCTTCCCTTCTTCCTTTTCTATCTTCTGCATACTCTCTCAAAAAAGACAATTGAGGGAGTAGATTCTCGGGATCTTTTGTGGCACAATCACATTTCTTAAAGCTTTTTATAGCACCCTTGGTGGTTAAAAATATATAGGCTGTCGGTAGATTTGTCCCAGGTTGGACATTGATGGAAAGTCACTCCACCCATCCCCGGAAGGATTTTTAAATTCAACACTGCGTCGATTTCAATGGCACCCAGTCCTCTCTCTCTCTCTACATTCGAAACGAATTTATCGAGGGTCGTTTTGTTCCTGTCATCCCTCGACTGTCTGTCGTCTGTCCGAATTGCAGTGGGGATATCCCGGAATTCCCAATGCGGTTGTACTCATCAAAGCAGACGGATGCATCGAATTTATAATTACAAAATAGGTTTAGTATTCTCCCACTTTCTTTCTTATTCTGTAACGAAGTAAAACTACTTCGTGATAGAGTAAGAAACCGCCATCGAGGGTCATTGAATATTAATTTCCAAGAAAACGGTTATATCACAATCTCCTTGCAAAGATTTACCATTTTCAGATGGAAAATTGGTGAATTAAACAAGAACGAAGGAAAAACCTCCATGGTTAGTCGAAGCCCTCACGCAATAAGAGTGATAAATGTTCGGTTGGGGGTTCATTATGTTGTCAGGGCGTAATTTTTTCTCCATGGCGTTATAAATTTTTAATTTCATCGTGGATTTTTTAACGTCGCGTCGCGAAAATGTATTTTCCTCCATTCTATTGCGATGGGAAAGTTTTCCGAAAGATTTGACGGCCAAAATTGGCAATTAAAAGTGAAAGTTTTGCACATTCATGTAATTAAGTGTTGGGGGAGTCTTTACTTTGCTTGTGCTTGCTCTTTCGTTCCCTGTAGTTGCCTTGCGTTCCCTTGCATTCCCCCTAAAATGAACATTCTCTGCTTGAATCCGAAGAAATATTTGCGGTGCCAGTGATAAATTGCAGTCGGGTGAGATTTGCACGACAGCAAAAAGTTGGTTGGTGCTCTTGGTTGTTCTTATGTGCGTGTGCGCTTTTCCGCCGGAAATAACTATGCGGTTTTCCACCATGACTACCGATTTGCTCTTTGGCGACCCTCTGGTTTTAAACCGACGCCAATGGAGTAATTTCCCTGCCCGTTTTTTTTGTTAAAATCGCAAACAGTCGTGTTAGACAACTTTACAGTTGGAGTTAACAGCTGCTAGGGTGGTTGTAGACCGTGAAATTGATCATTTGTATTGTATAAGTTTAATTTTATGCATTGTGGAAAAATATAGGGGTTTTCACGATTATTATAAAGAATGGAAGAGTGGCGGCATCTGTAGTCAGGTCTATGAAGCTTTTTTTACTAAATTTAGCCTCTTCCTTATTATAGCCATATTGCCTGTTCTTGTATGTTTATAATTCTCGGGATTTCGAGGTTCAGCCTTAGGTCTGATATTTCTAAGGTGCCCAGAGCATTATTCTGTGAGGGGGTGGGGGGTCTATGCATTCCACTACAATGGCGACAAGAACACACTTCGGTAGTGCGAAAGAATTGTTTAGCACTGGAAGTATTTGCGCTTTTTTTCCCGAAATCTATGAAGAAATTGGTCACCACTATAAACACAACTTAAAAGCCAAAAATAACAAATTAAAAGCTGAAAATACAAATTAAAAGCTAAAAACACAACCTAAAAACCAAAAAACTAAGGTTAAAACGTAAAAAAACACAACTTAAAAGCTAAAAATCACAAAAACCTAAAAAAATCTCAACATAAAAATACGTATGAATAACTGATACAAGTGGATTACATTTATCTCAAATTCATCCTGTGACCTTTTTTATTCATGGTGTAAACAAATAAATTTATTTCCAACAGCAGTTACCATTTCAAACACACTGAATCGTTGAATAAAGCGTTGTCAAGTGCGATCTCTCCCGCTGATGTCTCTCCCTTTGATGCTTTACCAGCGAAAAGGTTTTTCCACACCCGAAAAAAAGTTATGAGACCATCGCATCTGCTCGTCTCCTATCTGCAGTCTCTACTCGACGAGTTTTCCTCTTGACGATTTTCTTTCCCGAGCGAAATCGTCGAGCAACGGCAGTCAGTCAACGTGGTTTTATAGATAACATCCGGTTTAGAGAGCGCATAAACAACCACCGAGGGTTTCGCATAGAAATGCGCACCTTTTGCCGCGACCCGCCGGAAGTAGTAGTACTAGGATGCAGTGTGGGCGCGACTGACTGCCAATGATATTTGGTAGATTGCTCCCGGATTGCTTGGTCCGCAGGAACGGGAAAACCAGTCCAGGGATGCACTTCGGGTGGGCTAACTAACCGTTTTACGGCGCATTCGCCCAGCTTGTTTAACTTTACGGCGCAGTTTATTGCACAGACGGTTGCGTTGTGAAATTTGCACATATAACCGCTCTTGTAAAGGCTACACCCGACTACACCTCCTGGTGGGCTGTCGGTGCGTTATTTACATACCACACTTTCCGGGGATGTATATTTATGTGCTGAACATTTGCATTCACTAACAAATTGTTTAAATGCATTTATTAAAGTGTTATTTAAATGTAATGTTTTGAGAGGTAGGATTGAATAAAGTATATTAGACCATTTCTGAGAAAACATAGGTGATTCAATATATATTACCCTCATTCAATGTATAGTACTCTGATTCAATGTATACTACCCAAATATTTATTTCAAGTATCACGGGTTGTATACAATAAAGTGGAGTGTTTTAATCTATGCAACAAAATGTTCTAAGAATCCTGAGTATTTGGTTGCCTACCCTTTCCGTAAGTTTGCAAGCTTTAAAAACTTTAAATAAGCATGATTCATTTTATAATAACACAACGTCAACAGTGTGTGTGTGTGTGTTAATTGGCATAAAACTGACTCGGCAGAGTTCAAGACACTTTTGCTTTATGCTGACGCATCATTCACTTTTCATCGTCGTGATCACATCATCGCTATCAGACTAAACACACACAAACTTCCACGGTAGCATAATTATGTTTTACAGTTGATATTGTAACATGTAACACTCTGTCTCTCCTAACTCCTCCATTAAGACAGTCTAGGATAAAGAGAAAGACCGAAAGAGATTTAATCACGTTTGTAATCAAGAACTTATTACCCTCCTTGTTATTACTCTGCAAATTCCCGCTTAACCTTTAATTAATACCCAAATATTTCATTAGTCTCTAGACAAAGCAGGAGAATATGACACAATCCGGTTGCCACAACAAAATAGAGTGCGTGCTGTATGAAATATATGGTGTATAGTCGCATATGTGTATTTTGACTGCGTATATTTTCTTGAATCTCACACGGTGTTGAATTGCAAAGTTCGTACTGCTTATTATATTCGTATCTTTGGCGTGCTACCGCATCGTAAACTTACTTTGCAAGACCACCACTCGTAGTTTATAAATTTTCCACTGCAAAGTAACTTCTACAAATGTCCTGAATAAATAAAGCTTTGCACATGTTGGGCATACAACACATGTTTGTTATTAAAACGCATAAAAATGCCATTGTGTCGTTTATGTTGCTGAATACAACTGGTTGTATATTATTCATGTTTTTCTGCTATTTTCTTGGGATTTTATTTTTTATGGTATGAAATATATGTTTCCAAGGATACATTGTACTTTTACCTGGTATAACTGGTTGTATATAAGTTCAAATCATAATGTTGAGTCATATCTGGTATTCTTTTTTAATTAAATTGTTTAAGAAATGTGATTGCATATACAGATTTTATTATTTTTTACAATTGTACAAGTACAACTCTTTTGTAAAGTTGGAATCGTTGGGTTTTTGTCTTATTTTCAGGTTAAATGTGCACTGAAAGTATTCATTCCATCATTTCCTTTTGAAAGATCGGTAACTGTAGATAAACGTTAAAATATAAGCGATAAATATGTTTAAATGTGCTCGAACGATTTATTTTTGCAAATGCGTTAAAATACATGGAGAGATCGCTAGATGAAACGAACCGGAACTTGACAGCTGATTTCTGAAGTTTTCGGAAATATTCGCTAAAATATAAGTGGAAAAACGTGTTTAGATGTGCTCAAACGACTTATATTCGCAAATAAATGCTCTTAAACACGTCGAGAGATAGGTAGCTGAAACGGTTAGGAAATTGACAGCTGATTTCGTTTTGGGAAATATTCGCTAAAATAAAGAGAAATTTTTCTTTAGGTGTGCTCAAACGTCTTATTTTCTCAAATAAATTCGTTTAAATGCATCTTCAGATGGATAGCTCTAATAGTTCGGAAATTAACATGCGATTTCTGAGGGTTTTTGGAAATATTCGCTAAAATAATAGCAATAAACTTTCAGGTACTATGTATATAGTTGTACATGTATGGAAGTGATTCATGGTGATTAGTTTTCATTCTATGCAACTCTGTGTTCAAAGAACACTGGGTAATTGGTTGCTCACTCTTCGTTTTCACTCTTTTACTATACAGTTTAATAGCTTTAGTTTGTCGAACTAATTGTAAGAACACATCCACATCCAAGGAAGTCTTCTTGAAATTGAAATGAAGTCGTTTTGTCTCGTATTAACGATGTTGATTATGCATTGCCGTGCCTCCTGTCTGAACATGCGTTCGAATGCAATGCACTTTACCCGAACTAAAGGACCTCACCGCGTCTAATCAAATTCCACCTCGCTCTTGTCACATGTCTCCCCCATTTCGGTAGCTGCGCCCGCTCCGCCGCCCAAACTCATTTCCAGCATGCATTTTACATGTCGCCCAAACACCCTTCTTCCTCATCCTCCTCGCACAAAAACAAAAGCAAAACATGCCGCCAACGAAAATCGAATCAATTTTCCCCTCCAGCTTCCGTAGCGCCCAAAAATATAATTAGCGTATACTCTATTAATCCAGACTTGTGCAATTATTTTAATTGTCATGCTGGATTGTGTATTGAAACAACTTGTTTTGTGCGCCGCGCTGATGAATACCAAGGCGCGACAAGTGAATAATTACACACGCATTGTTTTCTTTCCATTCCCAGGCGAATTGCGTCTCGCGTATTTCGAGCATCTCAACAATTTCAACCAACTTTTGGGCGTTTTGGTTTTAAAGTTTGCCAAGATGTTGCCTCTTGGCAGTGTGCTCATGGGAGGGTGTTCACGAGCCATGAGAAGGCATCTCGGTTTCCCATTCGTGGTTTCAAGACGTTGGGGCTCGAGGAGTGTGGTTGGAGAATCCCCGTTTTGCAAGCATGCATCCGCCAATTTTATGCTATATGACGCGTAGCGCCATTAACATGGCAATTTATCAAACTCCCACGGCGTCGCCTATCTCCTATCGAAGCTGTGAATCTTTGCGAATGCAACGCAAGACAATACCGTGCCACCTTCCTTTCGTCTTTCCATGTCTTCGTCGCATCCCACGGGACTGATCGCTTTCATCTGCCAAGACACGCATGTCACACATGCAAATGTGTGACATATGGGATTTTAGAGGCATATCTTAGTGGCATATGCATCTTAGAGCATAAGGGATCAAGCTAATCCTTATATCATGAAACGTCTCTTTATAAAGCTATTGTTGTATCTACCAAAAAGGAGGATATTATCATATTTCTCTTTTAGTTGTGCGTTAAAATGCGTACGTTTAGCAAGCGTGTGTTTTTCATGTGGAGGGATAGCCCTCGGGACGGGTTGATGGATTCTCTGACATTTCTATATGGACACGCATCAGTTGGAAAATTATTCGCGACTATTATTCATGCTGACATGCCGCCATGTTTTGACACCACCGGTTTAGATATTCTCGCCTGCATCCAGCTGTGTATTTATTCGGCAAACCGACGAAAGAAAAAATGAAGCCGCCGGGAAAGCGTCGAATAAACTCCCGAAAAGAGGATGATAAATTTGATAATTTATTTAATATTTACGTACCAACTTCATGCAACCAAATATTCATTCCTGAAAATTTGAATATTTGGTTGCCTATATAATATTTGGTTGGGTATATAACTTGGGAGTCATATTACTGTTTGGTAATTTTATTAAGACCTATAAAGAGAAATAAAAAGTCTTAGAAGTGTTTAAATAATGATTAGTTCGAATATATACAACCAAATATTCCCGTATTTATATTACATACCATGACAACCCCCATTAGTGGGTTGTATAACACTTTACCGATTTTCATATTCTCGAAATTCCGTCTTCGTTCTTCATTTTCTATAACATCTAACAATATTAAGAGCTCTATGGTATATGCAAATAACGCAGATGCTTAATTATAAATTTAAGCTCTAGACGGTAATAAATTGTGTGTTTCAATGAAGCGTTATACTTTATTATGTTTGTTGGCACTTGTCGGTGAAATTATAACGACGGTGGCGTACACGGAATAATAAATATGAACACAGATTGCAGCCCTTAAAAGCGAAATGCATTCTTAATGTGCTTCGCGAATGTTACGCGAATGTTTCGGAGCAAGGTTTACGTCCTGACACGTGACTTCACTCACAGCGCAAAGTGCATACGGCTATTAACTGTAATCAAACCGAACTAAAATCGTAACAATGTGCCCAATGAAGCATTTCCAGTGGCAATTTCATTGGGTGTTAATGTTAATGCCACTAATGGACGATTTATTACTGATTTATCGAGAGATTGATTATTAATTCATTTGAAAACCATATGCTACCCAATATATACTATTATGTACGAATCGTCACCCTTTAAAAAGTGATGTTGTTAACCTTAACTTAAACTATTCTAAACTTAACCTGTCTTAGTGGTGTTAACTATTATTTAAAAATGCGCTTAACCTCTCTAAGCAGTAGTATTAAACGGGATTAAACGGTATTAATCGGGAGGTAAAGAATCAAACACGATTTAATGCACTTTAAGTTACTTTATGTTGTTGAAACAGTGAGAAATCTCACGATGATTTCATCTCTATCGCATAAATTCAGCTAATGGAAGGTATTAATCAATCCATTGGTAGCGCAATCCCCTCAATGCAAGTCAGAGCTTGCGGGCGCACAAAAGCCACGCATCCGAAACGTATTTGTCTTCTTTTATTGCCAAAAATGACTGCGTTCCCTACTAAGCTCTTTAGAAACCTATGAAAGGCAGTACTTCAAACGGTCGGGCAAAAGCGAAGAAAAACGCGACCGAAATTCGGAGTTAATTCAAATTGTCAGAACCATTAACAATGAATTTGTCTAACTTTTAACTCCCGATTTACGGGCTGGGCTGTTTGGCGCTTGTGCAAAAAGGGACGATAACGCTCGACGTTGCGTGACGCAGCTCGTGCTAATTTTTAATGACACTCGGGGAGTGACTTTGCGGTTTGCTGGAGATCGGAAAAGTTTGCTTACTGTTTGCTCTGCACATTGCGGCCTCCTATGAGTTCATTACCGTGGCGTAGTTGATTACAGGCAGACCATAAACTCTTCCCGTCTTTGGATACAAATATAATTATCTACGACTTGTTTTTCTGTCGTCATTTTGAAATGATCACGCGTGGTTGACTTTGTAAATTTTTAAACTTTGAAAAGTCGGGGCTTTCCATGATTGCGATCTTATTTCAGGCATCCAAAAGTGATTATTACGTTCTATCATATATAGGCAAATCAGATAACGCTTTATGCATTCTCTTTTTTAAACTTTTACTTGTTTGGTTTTAACTTTTACTTGTTTTTTCTTCATTGTTTGAAGTGAAAATTTTTAAAAGCCTTGGTTTTAAGAAGATTCTCACAGTTTGCCACTCCCTCTACGATTCTAGTCGCCCTAACAATAAACTAATTAGGACTTCATTCCGTAAAGTCGCGAGGGGTTTGGCACCAAAAGGTTCCTTAAGCAACATTTAACTAATGCAAAACTTTTTGCTGGTATTGGAAGGCATCGCGGTGGCGGTGGCTGTGGCTGTGGCTGTGGGGTGTTGTTTTGCGCATCGACGATTTTGCCGCCTCTTTGGCACGGGGTGACCAAGAGGCAACCCTCCGGACGCGAAGGGGCGACCCCTGGCGGCGGGTCGCTCCTATAATTGTTGTTTATGGGGCCATTATACGTATTACTTAGTGCGGTGTGTACGACTCCCTCGTGTGAACCCCCAATGCGCAAAATGCGACTGGAGACCACTAAATTACCTCCCCGAAAAACTCACGGCGATGCTTTCTTGATGCTTTTCGGGTATACACCGTCGTAGAAAGTCGAAATGCTTGTTTCCAACTTCTAAAAACTTCACATTTATGTCTTTCAATTTGTTCGGAATACTCATAATATATTAATAATTTATAAAAATGTTCATGTCGGAAATTACATATTTACTATCATCTGCCTTTGAAACCTTTTACGTTTTATCAATTTAATTATAGGCTACATATTTCAAGTATTTTATGAAAATTATTAAGGTCTTGTGAACTCATGGGATTGAAGGCATTGACAAGGGAATCTGGAACTAGCACACTTTCGCCATTTTCTAAACATTAATTTTCTTTGGTAGACTCATTCAATTGCAGTCTTTTTTCTGCTGCCATTAATGGAAAACCCCGATACCAATCGCAATGATGTGAGAAAAATTAGTTTGTCCTTTTGCACTCGACGTCGGCAATTTTTTACCCATTCAATCCTTTGCTTGCCGTCTGCAAGGTTTGCACAGCCACCAAAAAAAACAAGCCGAAAATAAAACAAAATCGACTACAACAAGATTTATGGCGTTTCGATGTCGCCGGTTGCACTGCAACCCACTGACATTTCGCAGCTAACCAATTTCCCACCACTCCTACCCGCCTCTCATACTCACTCTTGCGGCCGGATGTGTTTTAATTAACACAACAATAATTCACCACTTGTTTGGCAATCCGCATGGCGAAAACCCGTCGCGAACACTTGCGGCGCGGATTATTTAAAGAACGCCCTTCTGCCGCCTTCGCACCACATTTCCCTACGTCGGTACTGGCGCCTCCACCACCACCGCAGATTGCATTACATTAATTGGTGGCCTCGTTCCTCTTCGCTGTGCTGACTCTCTAATTGTTCAAACCACCACGACCACCACAATCTCACACTATGCTTGAGTAGTTCGGATGTTAAGTCGTGCATGTCACTCGCATTCATTTTCCTTTTCATTGTCTCGTATAAAGTTGTCGGCATCAGACTTTCACCATCCCTACGCATCATTTTTTTTGTGAGGGAACTTAATAAAAAAATTAGGATGCTCTAAGAGACGCGAAATTAACTTGCAAAGTTCTTTGTAAAACTTGTGAATGGCCACTTGATCAAAGTGGGTTTTTCTTGGATGTTTCAGTGTTGTGTGCAGCCGAGACGCCCACGCTGGAGATACAACCGAAGAGTCCGACGATCACCAAGCCGGTGGGAAATAGTTTGGCATTGACATGCAAGCCGAGCGTTCAGGATCCGAAGCTGATATCGCAGCTGGAGTGGCGCGATCCGAAGAATAGAAAAATCGACAACACCAACTCGGATTCGCCGTTGTACATTCAGGTAACGATTTGCTAATTCCATCGGAGATAACTCTTTTTCGTGCAAGGAAAATGTAGTTTGTTTCCATTCTTGTCCTTGGTCCTAGTCTTGCTCTTGGACACGGGGAAAGATGGTAGATAAAATCGTGAAGTTGAAGGGATGTTTGCGGATTTAATTTGATGTGGGTTGAATTGACCCTTAGTCGGGGAAGATATATCATTTTATCTGGACATGTGGATTTAGAATCTGTAAATATTTATCGAATCTTTGATTCCTTTATAGCAGAAGCTTCCAAACTTTTTATAGCAGCCTTTCAGTTTATATAATAATGTAATGTCATCACAAAATACGACTTGAGTAATTTACCAGGAGGCAATTACTTGGTTCAGTCATTCAGGGACTTATTACAGGGGCACTTTCTTGTGCTAGCTATCTAGCTACTTATCATATGTTTCAGTTATAAAGATGCCCAAGATCTATAACGAACTACTTTGTTGTATTTCCTCTGCTGTGTTCTTCCCTTTCCACTTCTTTGAAAATATTCTAAAACACATTCTCTTCATCTATAGCGAATTACTGGCGAAACAGCAATCGTGTTGATATTCACGAGATTGACGGAGAACCTCTCCGGCAATTACACTTGCACGGCCAAATACGCCAACACTGAACCCCTGGAGGCATCAATTAGAGTGGAGACAATCAGTGAGTATCACTTTATCTATCGAGTATGTGCTCGAGGATTAGCACAGCAAAGCGCACGGATATAATCTAAAAACGACAATTCTCTGCCCTTCCCATTCCTTGCATTTCCTCCCCCATGCTTGCCATCCACAGTTGACATCACATGGACAGACGCACCCGAATCGCAGTTTCCGATCCTCGGCAAGGACTACATGATCCGCTGTGAGGTCCAGGCGAATCCGGCGCCCATTGTCGATTGGGTGCGCAACGGCCAGCCGATTGTCAAGAACGACCGCTACTTCCCCGACGCCAAAGGCCTGCTGATCAAGAAAGTGCGCGAAACCGATGACGGCGTGTACACCTGTCGCGCGGTGGTTGTATCGACGGGCAACATCAGAGAGCGCAATATAAAGGTAACGTATTCGGATTTATACGCGTCTGCACCTCAAAGAGGCTCTTAACATGCAATTTCCTGCATGTGAACATTGAATTTGAGAAGATGATTAATTGAAAATTTCACATTTTAAGCTTAAAATTTAACAAATTTATTTATATGTTCTTACAACTTAAATATTGTTTGTAAAAATTAGAAAACTCAGCATTTTAAATAACTTCGATAACTTTGTTTGAATTATTAAGCGGTCAACAGCTTTATAAAGGCTTTCATCACAAAGGTTCCTCTTGTAAATGCAAATTTCAATTTCCTATAGGTGGAAGTCCATGTTCCACCCTCGGTGGAGGAAATCAAAGAAGTCTCCATTATTGAAGGCGAACAAGCTGCAGTACAGTGCAAAGGAACAGGGAAACCACCACCAAAGTACACCTGGATCAAAATGCAGAGCAGGCAGAATTTGGCAGAGACAGATCGATTTGACGTTAAACAAAACACAGGTCTCCTCATTATCAACCGCGTCGAGTACAACGATAACGACGAGTACAAGTGCATTGTTGAGAATCCTGCCGGTCGTGTTGAGACGAAAGTCAAAATCAACGTGATGATCAAACCAAGAATTTACGAATTACTCAATGTTACGGCACCCGTGACAACGGAGACCAGCATTATCTGCAAGGCATTCGGACGACCTACACCAAACATTGTTTTCCGTAAACGCAGTTCCCAGGATGCATTCACCATTGGGAAGCAGCAAATCGATTCGAGGATCATCGTCGAACAGAAAGTTGACGAGTTTAAGGGTGAGACTTTCGGAACGTTGAACATTGTCCGCTTGAATCGAAGTGATGATGGTTTGTATGAATGTATTGCCGAGAATCAAGTAGGCAGTGCGTACAAAAATGGCCATATTACCGTCGAATTTATGCCCACGTTTGAGAAGACGAAGGATTATCCTCCGGTGTGGACCTGGGATAACAAACCTGGAAATCTGACGTGTATTGCGGAGTCAATCCCGAATGCAACCATCACCTGGAGGTTAGCAGGGGTGGAAATTACGAATCAGTTGAGTAAGGTGATGAAGATTGAGAACCGAGGACCTCAGTCAAGTTTGATTGTCTGGCCTGGTCAGGAGAAGCGTCTTTATACCAAATATGAATGCATTGCCAAGAACAAACTGGGAGAGGCGACTAAGATCATCGAATTGAAGGAAGCCTCAGTTCCTTTGCACATCCAGCAGGTAACCCGCGCTGACCTGACAGCAACCTCGGTGAAATTCAACATCGTCGGCCCACCAAATCTACACGGCTTGCCTCTGCGTTCCTTCGTTGTGCAGTACCAAACCGAACGGGAGCTATCCTGGGACACGGCTATGAATCGCACATGGAGTATTGGTAAGAATGAATTCCCTTGAAACGCAAACTCGTAAACGTGCCGCATCTTGGTTTTCTCTCGTTTTCGATCTATTTCCATTTGTATTGTCGCAGTCGGTGGATGTTTGTGGGGTTCCTTACTGTGGCACACACTATCATTTGTTTGTTTTTAATCCCAGACGCGCCATACATCGTGGAGAATCTCATTCCGCAGGAGACGTACAACTTCCGGTTTGCTGCCAAGAACGAAGTGGGTATGGGCGGTTTCAGTGGCAACCAGCAGATCCTGATGCCTAGACGCTCGGTGCCTACAGAGCCGAAAATCCTCGTTTCTACCCTGGAAGAGAATACGAACACACGCGACTTTGTTGCGCTCAGCCCATACGCAGATCACTTCGAGCTACGATGGAATGTTCCGAGCAACAACGGCGATCCGATCGACAGCTATTTAATTAGATATTGCATCGTAAGATAATGATTTGTTTCTTTTTATAAAGCTCATTAATATGGTAATTTTCCCATTTTTTCGTTTTATTCATCTTGTATTCATCCGAGTTTATCCGGAATTTGTCTGGGTTTTGGTATTTCGCAGCATTTTCCCCTTTAATTTGTCCGGGTTTATCGGATTTTCAAAAGTTCCGCGTCGTTTTCTGATGAATTTTTCTTTTAAATTTCCGTTGAGGTAAATTTTGGCAAATAGCCAAACGAAGAAAATGTCCCTCCTTATTCGATAACATGTAACGTATCCTATAAGTCCTCTTTTTAATCATGCAGAGTCGTCGTGTGAACGGCGAATGGCGGGACTCCGAACACGAATGCAGCTCCGAAATCACCCAATCGCATACGTATACCAGCTACGATTTGAGCCAGCTAAGTGCCGACACAACGTACAAGATCGAGTTGCGGGCGCACAACGCCATCGGCGCCAGCCTGCCGGCCGAGATCCGCGTGAAGACGGCCCGAGGTAAGCAGCAGCAGTATTATAGCTATAACGCCACCCTCACATCCGGCGTCCCGCGTGCAGTGATGGCGAGCGATCGAGTCCTACTTTCGATTAGTTTAATGATTGCGATTACCACAGCCGCCCTTGGAATGTGATTCTTTTTTACGTAGTGTACCCCCTCGTTATAGTTTTAAGCATTTAACCCCCCCCCCCAATAAGTTTCCTCTCAACCACAAAAGATGTTATGAATGAATGAATTGATGAATGAGGAGAATTTGCGTTCTAATCAACTAAATAAAACCTACTCTTTGTAGTAGGAAGATACTACGGGACGGCGTCGCGCACGACGATCTCGATACTACTCCAAGTCTCTGCGTCTCTGCTCATAACGTGTTTACGAAAGTCATATTTAGTTTAAAATTCTTTAACCTTAAAATAAAACTTAACCTCTGTTACTCTGTTAACTTGCGTTAGTTGATTCAGTTACCAATTGTTAGGATAAACTTTATTTTTTCGAGGTTTATAGTTTATTGTGCATAGATTTTATTAATCCCCAAACAATTTCCTCCATTTTTAAACAAAGTCACACCGTACAATTTTTATACAAAGTTTACCGATGGAACTTTACACAAGACACGATATTATTCGACAAATAATGAAACTCTGACCAGTATTATCTCACTTATACTAATTCGACGTTTTGAACAAATTGCCACAAATTAAGTATAAATAAATTTACAATGTTAACGGCGACGTTGTTTTCGTAAGTCAATTATTCTGACAATGAGCATGCAGTTCTATGATTTCCTTGATTGTTTCTTAACTTGACAAACTTAACTAGCAAAATGTGTCTTGATGTTCCCTGGATGTGCATCTGGATGTGTTCGGAAAAAATTTTGATGTGTCTGTGTTTTTCATCTCCGAGAGCAATTTCACCTGTACGAACTGACAGTCAATATATAATAATCTATTTAATGAGCGCAGAATTGTTTACATAACAAAATTCGATTTTCTTTATTTTTTTGGAGTAGTCATTGGGGTAGTAATTTTATTTGTTTGCACGTCGTACCCCAAAAACACAAATATCAACAATTTGATTTCACTTTTGATCCGTTTTTATTGTATTTTTGCAAAATGCATGAGTTGACACTATTTGCTGTGAGATTAACTAACGAAACGATTACTGTTTTGCACAATTTATACAAAATTACGTCATTATATAATCCCGTCAATTATTCCCGTTTTGATGAATGTAATTTAACTCGAAATTAATTTACGTTAATTTCAATTCATTGAGCCTACTAATATTTTGTTTATCGATCAAATAATATTTTGTGACTTACCGAAGATATGCATATATTTTTAGATATGCATTCGTTTATAATTTGTTAATGAGTAATTAATTATGTTGTTTAATTAATTAATTTGTGTTTGTATGTCTGAGCATGAAGTACGAATGTGATATTTAGTAGTTAGTTGATTGTATTGTATCATTATCGATAAGAAGAATGCATTCGAACAAAACAAACGGAGAACACGTAATTAAGTGACACAGAAATGCATGTCGCCGATGTATAAAACAGATATTTTCATTTTGAACGTATTGTTTTCGACACGAAACAAGTACTGCCAAAATAGACATCATATACTAAGAAAATATGAAGTACATGATTAAACTTATAAGAAGATAAATCTATAAATCATTTTTATGATGATTTATAATTAACATTATTTGTTGAAATCACTTTAAAAGCGCTCAAAATAAATTTAAAAACACAAAACATTCATACGCATGTTTTCGCATATTTTGTGTTCTATTCTAAAGTTTGGTTAAATTATAGTATGTTTCAAATTCAGACAATAACTTAACCTCAAATCAGTCGCTTAGTATACTCACTACATAAAACTAAGTTCAAAAATCACACTAATATGTTGCTCACGTTGTCATATTTGCACATTTTTTAAATAATTGAATAATTGTTTAAATAATTGAATATTTGTACAAGTAGAAATCAGTTATATTACATTAAATCTTAAAGAATTTATGATATGTTATACGTAAACTTATCGAATAAGTTTATAGGATGCATATTGCGTTGATGATTGAAGCATTTATTATCATTACGATTGCGAATCGGAAAAAAGTGTTTTTGTAACGATATATACAAATTAATTATGACGGACTTATGATGGAAATGGAAGTAAGGACGATGGGAATAAGGAAGACTAATGAAAGATACATTGCGTATTTTATTCTCAACCTCTATTACTTTTTAAGGTTAAACTTTATGAAAACGATGGGAGGTTATGAAAAGCGAACATTTTGATCCTTTATATTTTGTTACATTTTTTTCTCAATTGATTCTCACCATTAAAATAGTGTTTGCGTTGGAATATTGCTTTTGGTTTTGTACGACCTGATGTGTTTTCTATATAATTTTCAGTATTTTTTTTATTTAGTTTAGACCGAAAACCTCTGAAGCTTTTGTGAAGTGATGTACAGTGGCTTTTTGGCGCAACGTGGAAGTGATTTTGCGTGCAATTTATACACGTCGAGATGGGGATTATGCACATGAATAAAGCCAATGTTAAGCGGTTAAAACATTTTCTCTAAATTTAATACACATTCCCAATTTTTTCAAGAGAAAATCGTAAATACGTAACAAGCTTCTTTTTTTCGTTCTTCTACCTTTTAATCCAACGGAAAACTGCACCAATTTCAATTTGTTACCCTTAAATTTGTATAAAGCAAATGTTAAATAAAAGAGGAACTTTTATTGTAATTACTCTCACAATAAAGTAAATATCCCAATCTCGACGGGCATTTATTGCATTCATATTGTGAACTTGAGTGTGTGCGTTTATTTTTGGCGAGCAAACAACGATGGAAGCTCGCCCTTGAACACAAAAAACCCGCAACAAATTGCATAACTCGTACGTAGATTTACATCTCAGTTGATGGATGTAAAGGTATATAACACCACTAATTGTATAAGTTCTAATTAGCACTAATTGTAAGTGTACATGGTAATAGTAAATGGTATGCATGATGGTGGGTTTAACGACGTCCGCCATGTTGGTTTTTTATTTCTTTAGCCATTTTGGGATACATTAACCGCATGCTGCATTTACTTTTGCGCGCATTGTTCATGATCTCTTTGTTTAAATACAGCAGTTTGTACTTTATATTTTGCTCAGTAACTTTGTGCATAACAGGTGAATGTCTTGATAACCGTCAACCGACCCTCGTTTGCATTTATTTCTTAGTTTAAATTATACCACAGGGCAATAAAAACGGATTCAACAATTACGTTTTATTTTATAGTCTTTTCCATCATTTTCTGCATCTATTATGCGATAATCTTACAATTAGTTGCAAGTAAATACTCTTCGAAATAAATTTAAAGCAATTTTTAGAATAAAAATAGTGATAGCATGCTAAAAATTTTAAAAAATGAGACAATTGATGTTTACCTAAACTTCTATAAATAGAACTAGATGAAATTCATTAATACTGATCAACATTAAAGTAGCTTTCTTTGTATAATATTGTAAACTATTAAATATAACCTAGTAAGGTGTTTGAATAACCTATTTTGTGTTGGTCAGAATTAACCTGCGTTGATAATGGTCTAGCCATTAATTGCATTCAATTACTTGGAACTCGTCAATTCAGGGAACTGTTGATGCTTGTTGAACACTTGCGTTTTACAAACATTTTCAATTTACACCTTGACTAATATGTTTCTTTGGATGTCACTCTTTTCTAATCGTTAGCATATGAACTAGGCTAAGTTATAGATGAATAACGTGGTGTTTGTGGGACTAAATAATGCTGTTTATTTAGGTGCTGACGTCCTGACGTTCCCGGATCCGCCTGTTATTAGCAGTACGATGATGATCGGCATTGTGATCGCTGCCATTTTATTAATCCTTATCGCTGTGGATTTGACATGTTTCTGTGTGAATCGCTCTGGTATTATTGCGTTGATCTTCTCCAGATCGAAGAGGATAGATGAGGAGGAGGCTAAACTCGGGAGGTAAGAAAAAACTTTTATATCGTTACTAAAAATGTGCCAATTATTCAATAAATCTTTTAAAAATCATTAAAAAATTGTAATAGATTATCAACAAACATTATTGGCCTTAAAATTATTTTCAAGTATTCATTGGCCATCATTTTGGTATAAAAGTCATTTGTTTTATAATGTTACCCGGATATTTTCAATAATATGGTAACTTTTATGTGTTTTATTACTAAAAATGTGCCATTTAATCACAAAAGCTTATATATTTTAACAATAACATTACATTTTTACTCAGGAAATTAGATATATATGTATATAGAATCATTGGGTGCCATTTTTATTTTCTAAACAGTTTTCAAAATTTTTAAAGTTTACCAACTCATTTTCATTAGAATGGTAACTTTAAACTGTTAATATGGAACAAAAAGATGCTTAACTTTCTCAATATTTGTAGCGGCACAATTTTTAACACCACTTTCCAATGTATCAGTCTATACAGTTGGCGATTTCCGCTGCCTTATTGCAGTTACAAAGCTGCGCCGGCACACCCCAACAGTCTCAATCTGCCACTACCCGTAAAACTGGCCCCCTCACCTGTGTAAGCCATCAAAGATCACATTTACTGCTCATGAACAAACGCATCATGCATTATTACCTGTCCTATTTAAAATATGCATCCATTATGCGTCCCTTTTTCCAGCATCGATTGAAGTAGTTTCGTTTGATCCTTACTTATTAACAGCACTAATCAATTGTAATTGTGTACCACATGCAATAAGGTCACATTGCATTTGGTACACAGGACGATCTATTATCGAAGCATGCAATTGTGTTCCTCTGTGTATTTATTTATGGTCCTCCGCTCGTTTGTTTATCCACGCACGCTCTGGATTGCTGTTTGTATCGGGCTCTTTGCCAACGAATGTATTATCGATTGTGCTAAATGTATGTGGACATCCTGAATGCAAATCTAAGCCATGTTTTTGGGTGATTTTAGGGGTGAAAAAGAGCCGCTGAGTCCGGAAAATCGCGACAACACGCCGCTGCAGCCCGTCAGCGCGGATAAACGCAACACATCCGTGGAGTTCGACGGAAGGGGAGTGAAAACCACGTCTGGGAACACCATCGGCCGACATTCAGCGGTTTAAGCGTATTTTTCGTCAACCCATTTGCGAATTTAACGACTGTAATTACCAAAACAACGTAAACAAAACAAGCCATAAACCGTGACACATTGCAGGATGATTAAAAAGACGATAAATACCATACTATTCTAAAAAAATGAACAAATAAATTGATTAAAAAGATCATTTTTAAGATAAATCGCCTGCAATAACTTGAAGTAAGTTAACATACTGAAATTCTATAATAATGTGCCAAAACATGCGACATTTTCACATTTATAACAATTTGTAAATGATATATTAGCTAGTAGCTTTTTATACGATGTTTTAACGAGCCAAAGTGAAATTACAAGTATAAGTATTGAAATCTTTATCCATTACGATTATCAGATATCGACCATGTGCTTGAGCGATTTTTTTATAAGCAAAATTCGAGAGTTACGCGCGATGCTCGTGCTCGTGTTGTAATGTATAAAATCTATTTAAATAAGACTGCAAAGTCATGACACTGTATTGAATTGCTTTCAATGTGAATTTCATGTATTATATGACTATTATTATTCTATTTAATTGATAGTAAAGTAAATCAATGTATATTGTTACCGTTAAGTTCATCTTAAGTTAAGTGATATTATTAAATGTAATATCAACGCTGGCTACTTAGTTATTAGGAATTATGTCTTAATAGAATACTAATTATGCAATAGGGTACTTAAAACACAATTGTCGCGCAAGCCTGGCAAATTCTTTGCTGCAATTTATTGCGAATTTATGTGCATTTTACAGTATTTTATAATTTTATGTATTTGATACTTATTGCCAATTGATTGAATAAAAGATTCAAAGAAAATACATACAAATAGTGTAATCTTATTTTCTGTTGTACATTAAAAACTATAAGTATGAAAATGTCTTTCATTTTACTCTCTAAAATTTCGGCCAGGTGTATGCCGCCTAAGTGGTACATTGGTAAGGCCGACGCATACGAGCGTGAGGATCCCAGGATCGAAGCCGGTTGGGGTCGGACCGACCGAAGTCGATCACCACGTCACTCTTTTCCTGTCCCTCAAGGTGCTCGTGAGTCGTAACTCAGTGGAGTTCGCCGCGAAGCGGCGAACAATAAGATTGTAGGCCGATGGGAAAACGAACTACCGCCGCGAAGCGGCGGTTGACCATTCTATTTTGCTAAAACATATGACTAAAAATAAATTTCGAGAAAAAAAATCTTTTCAACTCCGCGGGCGAGCCTCGAACACGCCTCGCCCAAATAACAAGCACCAGTCTTAACCACTAGACCATTATCCTAACATACCTCCAATAGCTTCCGAACATTCTAATACTGCTTACAAATGAAAAAGGACATCATTCTGTGTTAGGAAATATAATAGCATGGATCAAAATTTCTATGAAATGGGAAAAAATAAAACTTCTTAAATGCGAAAAAGACTTTTATTGAAATACCAAATCAGATATCAGATTCACAATACCAAATTCAACATTACCTCCACGCGTTTTCTAAAAATTAATAATATTGCAAAAATTTTACGATAGTTTCAAAAATTTTGGTACCAGGTTCACAAAGATGCGAAGAGATAAAGTAAAGTAAAGTAAATTTAATTTTTCTTATAATTTGGGAAAATCCAGTGGTTCCAACCTTTTTGCACTGCCCATTAAAAAAAATTGGTACGCCCCCTTTAAACATTTTAATGCGATGGTTGAGCTTGTTTTTCAGCACAAATTTTGTCAAACCGTGGTATCATTGAAGAAATCGTGGTTCTCAGTTCCTTTTCAAACATTAAGCGAGATGGGTACGGAACTTCAATCTAGCAGCGCCATTTTTTAGATTGTAGTAGAATTACAAAGTTCTATTAAAAAGTACAAACAGGAATCTATATTTCTAATGCTGTTGAACTTTGTCCATTAGTCAATAGATGGCGCCACACATATTAAAATTTAATAAACTTCAGCTTTACTATATTGTGGCATTGATTCAAATAAATATTGGTGTTAAACTTGATTTTTTTCTTCACGGTTTTATTATAAATTATATAACTGCTGACCTAAACTTTTTATAAACATTTAAATTCACCACTAAAATGTTAGAGATGTTCGACAAAGCTTTTAGTAGTCTTTTAGTAGTATCTGCAATCATGGTTCCAGTTAGCCGTCGCAATAATTCATTCATGCAATGGCCAATACGACAAATGGAAAAGCGCTATGGAGTTACTTCAACCCCGTTTTTGTAAGAAAAGAAAGAAAGAAAGCGGCATGCACATCAATTTTTCAAATGTGCATTATTTAAAAAATATTCGCCATCGAATATCCCTGCAGATACTGCCATTATTTATTTTCAAAATTAGATGGCGCCTCATTCAGTTAGTTATTCACAAATTCTAACCAAAAAAAGCATAACTTTACGTTAGAGTGATTACAATTCTGTTTTCTTTAATATCTTTTGTGCTTTGGTGAAAAAAGCAAAGGATACAAGTTTAAAATGTCGGAAAGAAAAGTCTTAAATGTAAGTACAGAGCATGAAAATAAACCGAAGCATTTTACACCTGGATATCTGATTTTAGAAATACTATCCTCCGGATTTCGATCCATCGAAAATCCCACGTATGAAACTACCTAAAAATCGCCAATACACTGTGCGTTTAATGGCACCATTTAACATGAGATGCGCAACATGCGGAGAGTATATCTACAAAGGAAAAAAGTTCAACGCTAGGAAGGAAGATGTGGAAAATTCGGACTATTTGGGTATCCGAATCTATCGATTCTATATTAAAGTAAGCTTGAAATTCCTAAAAATAAAAATGAAGTCGACTGATATACAATCTATTTTTAGTGTACGAGATGTTTACAAGAAATTTCGTTCAAAACAGACCCGCGAAACACCGATTATGAGATAGAAGCTGGTGCCACTAGAAATTTCATGGCACTGAAGTTGGCTGAGGAACTAGCACATCGAGAAGAAGAAGAATTGAAGGAAGAGGAAGCTAATAATCCAATGAAACTTCTAGAAAATCGGACGAAACAATCGAAAAATGAGATTGAGTTATTAGAGTCGTTGGAAGAGTTGAAAGACTTGAATAAACGACAGCAAACTGTTGATTATGATACAATGCTTTCAGTTTACGATACTAAACTCACTGAACGCGAGCGAGAAGAACGGATGCAACAGCTTGATGAAGAATATATCAAGTCGGTTAAATTTCAGAGTAACAACAAACGAAAACTTATAACCGAAGAGGAAATTATTGAAGATGAGGCGACAACATCCAAGCAAAGTAAACCTAGCAACAATGAGGAGATTTCGATGAATCCGATAGTACAAGCAAAAACAAATCCTTCAGGTGATAAAAGTTGGAACAACAGCATTGGTTGTCTTGGAAGGAAGAAATTGACAGGACTTGTTAAGTTGAAACCAAAGGAAACTTTGGAATCGAGTGAAACTGCAGAACTAAGTAAAAATGCTTCAACCGCGAATGAAATGAAAGTGTCTGGAGAACAGAAAACCACAAATGGTTTAGCACTACTTGGTGCTTATTCAGATTCGGACGAAAGTGAAGAAAATGATTGACTATTGTCATATTTATGTAATAATTTAGATCTAAATTTTAAATAAATTTAATAATTAATTAAATAAAGGAGTTTACTTTTGCTAAGAATAACTTGTGTTCTTAAAACAAAAGAAGCCTGATTGTTCGTCGCTTTCCACCAGAGGTCGTAGATTGGTCCCTCGAAGAAAGAGAATAGGTTTCCCCATTGATTCACTACTCAAACTCTTGATCTTAGGGCATTGGAAAATATTCATAAACGATATATTCGCCCATCCTAGTTACTAATCATAACCATTAACGTAAAATGTATAAACAAAGACAAAGACTGCAAATTGAAATGTTATTACTTCATACAATTGCATTCACACATGAGTATTACATAAAAAACACATTATCCTCTTGGAATGTTCACTCTATCAACAGCAGTGTTTGCAAAGAAATATGTTTCGACCAAAAACACATAAATGCAGATCAACTACGTCGAAACGGAACGAATGTGGAAGCCAAAATATCCAGCACTCCAATATCGTCGTTAAAATAATGTTTCAATCTCACATTGTATATAAATATCATATTTACATAATAAATATATATATATATATCTTATTTAAATTGTTAATCTTTGAAATAGTGCACTTTCAAAAACGCGTTCACCCGCATCGTAAACGCCCTACATTATATTAATTGATTTAGTACTTCACTTGATGGCCACAATGATTAAGTATTTTTAGCAAATTAAAGTTAAGTTAAATGCAAGTTATAAGTACTGTCATTCGCATACTGTAAAAACCTGTGTGTATATAAAAAAGGGGAATGTTTACAGTCTTGAAATTAATCGTTTAAAATTTTAAACTTTGTAAATGCATTTCTATAGGAAACTAACGAAACTCAAATTATGTTGTAAAACATCAGTTGCTGAGTTTGAGTATTCCAAACGTGATGAAGAGAATTGCACATGAATGACTATGTTGTTGTTTCGTTATCACGTTACGTGTTATCAGGCACCATGGATTGTAAACGTTTCGAATTAAGCTAATTTTAGAGAAGGGGATGAGGGCTAACGTTAGCTGGCTAACTTAATTTGTTTGGGAAATTCCATTTCAGCGAAATTGAGCATCAAGCATTTTTGCACCTACGCAGCTACGTTGTTTTAAAAATAGATGCCTATGACCTGGGAAACATGTCTTTGTCAATGTCCGCAATGGTTGGTCTTTGTCGAGTTTTTCGATTTTCCGGCGGTTGTGCACCTGACAGATTAATATCCATTAAAATTGGGGAAAACCGAACTCGGCTTACAGAGTTATTGTCTTTCGCCGACACGTACGAGCTGTCATCGCTCGTGAGACTATCCGGTGGCGTCGGATTCGTTGGGGTATTCCCCCCGGAATGCCCCTGGCTAGGTTGATAGTTATTTCGCTTCAAACTCGAGCGTAATTTCGTGTACCCCGTCTCTAGAGTGATAGGTCGTCCTTGGTCTCTCTCCAAATAGTCATACTCCAACGTCCTGCGTGGAAAATGCGTCGGCGTGTAGGCCTCCTCCTCCTCGAGTTTAAAGCTAGGATTCACCAGAGAACCACTAGTTGTCGTCGAACTAGCATTGGATACGTTTGAAGGTGTTCTACGATGGCCATGGGCGGGCAGTAATCTTTGGGGTGTTCTGCTCCCACTGTGGCTGCTCACACTCGAAGGATTGTCGTAGGCATAATCGGAAGCATAGCCGTAGATTGTTGTATTCGTCCCAGTGCCACTGCCACTATACTCGGAGCTGTAGCCAGCCGAATAGGTCGTTTCCTGACAGTTGAAGCCCAAATTGGTTTCGGCTCTATAACTATAATCGTTGTTGCGTGCTATTTGACAGCCGGAACAATGATTACTGCCCTCATTCGACGGTGGTGAATGTCTGTGATTATGATAGTCGCCCGGGATATAGATGGTCGTAGCCCGATCGTTGTTTGAGTACGGAATGAAGAGTTCAAGACCGTCGTTGCTGGTCGACGAAGATTTGCGTCGTGGCGATGGATTTGGAGTTATTTGCATGATGTTGTGGTGTTGTGGCGAGTCCGTGAATCGCAGAGGTTTCGGCCCTTCTACGTGGAGGTTGATAAGTTGTGAGTTGGAGAGCATGGGGCGTTGGTGGTGTTTTGTCGGACCGTGATAGGTATTATGACTGTAGGAGACAGAGTTACTCGAGTAGTCATACTCCTGGTTTTCGCAGGATGGTCGCCATTGTTGCACTTCATTATCTTCCACTCTAAAATATATTTTTATTATGTATATCGATGTTTGAATCTCGATATATCGAAAAAATATACATTTCCATCTCGAAATACCGGCAAAACGATAACATCTTCTCCACAATTTAATATCTACATAGAAAAAGATCTGAAAATATATTACCTATTTGGTTGTAGCTTGGGATGAAGAGGTGAAACATTCGATAGACGAACATCATAACCAGAAGCGACACCCGCCAACATGGCAGCAATATTATACAGCACCAATTCAACAATTCCAAGCTTGGGTTTTAATTTGATTCCTAAAAACATCATGAACAATAGAAAAATACAAATATCCTCAAGAAAGAAAAAAAAAACATTACCTTCAATACTATATAACGTTGGAATAGGCACATTATGACGAATTGATATTGGTATTGGATATTCAGGTCCCCAGTCTTCAGGCGATGAGTAATCTGCAGATGATAGACAAAAAGATTTGCCAAACTGTCTCTGACCCCTTCCCAAAAACACTTTCACAAAAAAAAAACAACCACGAAAAGTACCAAATACACAACAAGCTAATTCAAAAGAGAAAAAAAGCCGTAATAGAAGTTATACATTAATAATATTATCAAGTACCAAAATGACAAACGCACTGCGAAGGAAATAACTGTACACATATATACACAACACCTCAAAACGTTAACAATCGTCAAAAGAGTGACTCTACCAAAACAAAGTCAGTCTATTTTAATCGTGCGATTACCCCAGGACAACATGCCGGTGAGAGGAACAATTAAAATAAATTAATTCATTAAAAATTAAAATCAGCAATAAACGTCAATTATACACAAATAGGCTTTAATTATAGAAAAATAAATCAACTTAAAACAACGTGTAAATCATTAAACATCGTTACAATGTTTATTCGAAAAAGAAAAATTTATACATACATTAATTAAATAAAAAAACCAACCACCACCATAAACGAGGGGGCAATAAAAGGGGACAATATGCAAAAACACATCCGCACAAACAGGTTACAACATGTTTAGCAACAGCATCCTGCTGTTTCAAAGAGAGATAGAAAAAATGTGTTCAAGCAAGGGCATATTGATGGATAACTTTGGAGTTTTATAAGTTAAATGCGAAAAACGTGTATCTAGTGTCCTACAAAAATAAAATTGTCAATTGTACATATACAATAATGAGAAATAGAGATGACATTTTAAGACTATCTATTTTTTGAAAGTTTTGTGATTTTTTTCTGTGAATGTAATTTATTTACAAAATTAAAAGCGAAAAAAAACTAAATAATTCCGGTTTAAATAGTATCACTTACAAGAAATGTTGGGAAGACTTTCTTCGCTAAGTATTCCTTGAAAACAAAACGAAGGTGAATAAAAAGTCATAATTTACGAAACAAAACAAAGGGAACCATTTTCGCAATTTGAGATTTGAAAATTATCATGTGGAAACCTAGTTTGAAGGCAAGTTTACTGAAATTATTTGAGTAATTTCTGCGTAATGCTATTGTGACGATCATCATCGTCGTCGTCCAACAGCGTGAAGCTACTTATTGAATTATTGTTCGCGAGTGCCGGAGAGGCGCGACCGCGCGCAATCACAAAGCTATTCGTACTGAACACGGTGTCGTAGTGCGACTCGCTGATGATGTCGCCGATCGACTGACTGCGACGCGCCGTCGTCGGCCGCAGCATCGCATTCGTATTAGTCGTCGAGAAACTATTGTTACGCGCCGAGGAGGCGGCACGCACCGCCTCGGGTAGAGCGAAAGCGGTGGTTACTTTGTTGAAGAACGTCTGCAGCATGTTATAGTCGCCGCCACCGCCACCCGAGGAGGGTGGTGTCGCTGGAGTGGTGGATGCGGGGGATGGGGGTGTCGTGTTACCTATTTCGTGTGCGCCGGCCGCATGCCGGCCACCACCGCCACCGCTGCCGCCCACGCGCGCCTTGTCCAAATTCGGGGCGCTCTTCGAGAAGACGCCGCCGGCACGCTGCATCGCCGCCGGCCGCAGCGAGGGAATCTGGCCACGCTCACGCTGATGGCAGGTGCTCGGGCCCCAGGTCTTGCCCTTGACGCCGTCGGCTGGTACTGTAATGTTTACGGGGTGACATTCGTCGATTGCTTTCGTTTATTCGCGCGGCGTGAGAGATTTTTAACTGTGCTGCCCGTTTGCTTCTCGACGTTGTTACACAAAAAAACAATCCGAAATTTGTTTGGAAATGTAGGCCAATTTTCAAAAATTATATATTTCGAAACGTTCAGACATATGCTCGATTGCGAGTCATTTAATAACATGTTAAGTTGTTCAATCTAATCACACACAGAACAAAATCCGAAATCATAGAACTTCACACTCGAAATCTCGAAAAGCAAATCGTGCACTTTCATCACGCAGTAAAAACATGCGAAAAATGTCCTAATTTTATGGTTTTAAAGGTACTTACGCGCAATTGCTCTAAGTCTTGTAATCGCTGGAGATCCTGGAGGACTGTGTGGTGATATTACTCCGCTGATAACACCGCTGAGCGCTTTATTCGTCAGTTCTGTCGTGTGTTGCACCGTGATTGTGTGCCGAAAGTCCGAGGGGAAACTGATGATCGATCCTGCGTCTTTTTTCATGTTTTTAAGTCTTGATCTCTTGAATTTTCCTTCAAAGACGAAAGAACGAAAAATCTCATCAATCATTACAGAAATTATCTCTATAATTAAATATTCTATTTATTTCCTAAATATTTCATGCTGAAGGACAAACTCATGTTCTTCTTTTTCCTGTACATGGTACATGAACCATACCCTAGTTCATTAAATTTAGACTATAATAAAAATTGTTAGTCAGGCAAAATGGGCGTTTAAACGACACAAAAAAAAGATTCGAGTAAGTTTAAAAACACTACCTTTTCGTTTATTGGGCGTAGGCGTGTGCTGGCTGATCATTAAGTGCAGTTCCCGCTGCAATAAATCCAATTCGCGATCGTGTAGCTCCTGTTCCTTCTGTAGGAGTTGCTCAGCCTGTCGTTTATACTCCAACTGCGCTCGATTCAGATTTTCCTCACGGTTGCGCAGATCCTAATGTGAAACAACAAGTTACAATCCGAAACATAACACGCTCAACTGTGGAATCAAATTAAATAAAACGCTCAAACTCAAAATTCGTCGAGATTTACAGACAATCGTAAACTACAATAAATCACACTCAGGAAAAAATGCCTACAAAACCACACAATATTTACCTCCTCGAATGATTTGAAAGCCTTTAGATTTTGGAGGAAATGCAGCAGAAAAATGTTTGATATAATTCATGTTTTATCAATTTTTGATTTATTAAAAAATGTTTACCTTTTCCTTTCTGCGAAGTTCAATGAGGACTTCTTCAATTTCCCGCCTCCAGTCGTCCTGCATCGTGTGGAAACTCTCGTGGGGTGTTTGCATAAACGGTGAATTCTGAATATTGCCTAGTGCGCTGAGGATTGCTTTGAAGGTGGGTCTTCGATGTGGATCCGACTCCCAACAGTCTAGAGAGATTCATACATTGGGTCAACGAGCAAACAAAGTGTTTTATGTACAGAAAAACCCAAAAGACATAAAAATTCAATTGAGGACAATTATAAATGGTCAAAACAATTGATGGACGTTTTTACAAACTCACGTTCCCCTGTGGTAAAAACCACAAAAATCCGACGATTCTTAACCACGTCAAGTAACTTCACCGAAATAACTAAATTAAGTGTACTTAACTTATTACAAAATTAGCGTTATAGAATTAGATCATTTCTTACCTTCCATTAATGATTTCCATTGCTCCGGACATGTTTTCGGGATAGGCAGATTGAGTTTGTTGGCACCGACGCCGAAGGCAACCGCTAGCGTATCAATGCCCTTGTAGGGCGTCTCGCCGGTGAGTAGCTCCCAGAGGAGGACGCCGTAGCTCCACACGTCGCTCGCACGCGAAAACGTCGAGCAGCGTATCACCTCGGGCGCCATCCACGCGTAGGTGCCCGCCTGCGACATCAGCGTCGTCTTGTACACCTCGCGCGCGAGCCCAAAGTCGGTGATCTTCAGCGTCTTTGACTGCAGGTCATTATTTTCGATCGCCTCCTTCAGTAGCACTGAAAAACAAACAACATTCATAATCAATGGATATACAACACAGGCGGCAGTCGACGCACAAAACAACTCCAAAAAGTTGACAAATTTGTTTGCTTTCAAATCGTTCAAAAAACATAAAGAATACGTGATAGCAGAGGTTTGTAAGCACCGCATGAAACAATCTAGTAATCAAATTTGGGTGTGTTGTGTTTAACATAGAATACGATGTCGTAACACATCGCCATACGCTTTTCAAAACCATTCAACCCACCACAAAACGATTTGATAAATAAACAAAACACACATACATTGACTGGCATATTTTGTATTGGAGAACATAGGACACAAGTTACAACTTTATTCAGACTTGTTCTGCCTTCTGTAATCGGTACATTTAAAATATAATCTTAAATATTCCGTTTTTCTTATAGATTTTTGTGATTTCGATAAAGATCGATACTTTCGAACGTTTTTTCAAGATGTTAAAATATCATAATGGCCAGCTCAAAAAATTATAAATTATCGATATCTCAAGATAACATTCCATGAACTACAAAATATAATCATCTAATCTAATTAGTTATATCCCAAACAAAGCTCAATTCCTTATCGAAAAACTAATACCTATAAAACAGCTATAAATCGACAATTTCATTGTTCCAAATAGATTCCAGACGCATCAGACCTACGATATGATAAACGCTAATAATGCGTTTCGCATTCGGCATCGTAGAGTTTGATATCTTTATCTCGTTGCGTTTCAAGCCACACACGTCAAGCCAAGGAGAAACACATGGGGAATTTTAGCATTACGAATGCGAGAAATCAAATAATACCACGGTGTACCGCTGTGTTGTGTGTGTGTGTGTGTGTACCTGAACTACTACGTGTTTCTATTTTTAATAAACTATACACGCTGGGTAGGGTATATAGCTACGGTGCGCAGCCAGCGACTTGAACTTTTCCACGTGAGGTGCGTTCGCGAGACTTCGTCGTCGTCGTGGTGTCTGTCTCGAAGAGAGCTCATTTCGAATGCATGGGATTGCCAGCCGGCGACAATGCGCCGCAAATTGATCGAAACATTCTAAATCTAAGTTAGCAAATGTTGCGTTTAAAATTAAACGAGCCAAGTCCAAGTGCGCTATCTGTATCAATTTATGTGTAATGCGTTTTTCATTGGGTTGTACGAATTTAATCGCCTAGACTTTATCAATCATATCATTTTGATATATAACAAATCGAAATTATCAATATATTGAAGATTGAAAATATTTTATCCGATTTTCAATACTTTTCTTGCATGGTTCAAGTAAAGAAGTTAGTAAAACATCCCAGAATTTTTTTCATAAGAGATATCCAAAAGAAAATTTGACAAAATACATTTTCTTCTGGAATTTTTTACTAACTTCACAGCGGTGTTTCAATTATTATTTTTGCGCATACATTTCCTCAATAAAGTAAAATTACGTGAATATAACTTAAAATACTTCCTATTCAACTAACCCATAATTTTAATTGTTAACAAGCAGAATAAAGCTGAAATCTAATGAGCTTTGAAACTTTCCAGTGAAAGTCTGGGCTTTTTACATCAACGGACACCCCTTGCGAACACGTGTTTCGTTGTTATATGCGTTTTGTAACAGTTTGTTGGCAAACACGAACATGTTAAATAAATACACGGGTCATTTACTTTTACCTACTCTGCTCTGCGTTTGCATAAAAAAGACAGATTTATTGGTTTCATAAACAGACAGTACCGGATTATTTACAAATACTTCCAACTATCGTCAAAATTACTTCAACTGACTGTTTTTGTGCCTCTATTTCTCTTTAAATAATAAAAGTTTATCGTAAATTAAGTTTCTCTGTGTCTTAAGTTAAGTTTTGATGTAATGAAAGTTGGTTAGCTCTAGCTAAGAAGAGATTAAGTACATTAAATTACAAACGTCACGATAATCCAATCCTGGGAAAATGTTCTTACCAATATTTAATTATTCAATAGCTAATAAACTCGCATTTCGCGTGCCGACGAGTTTACTCGAGTGAAATGAACTAAATCGAGGCAATAAACCATTCAGATCTACCAACTTTAGCTCATTAGTTGCATATTAAATCTGCCTAGGTAGATATATTTGCCAATTTTATTTGGTTCATTTTCTATATTGAATATAAATAATTTTCCGATACGTGCTTTTTTTTTTAACTTTATTCCATACATTTCGAAGGTTTCTTTAATATTGAATTGTATTAACAAATATATCCACACGACAATTTCAAACCACATTTCGTACATTAGTGATTATAAAATATATACTTGCAACCGCATGTCTAATACCCTCAAACTAAAGTTGCTACAAACTTTAACAGTGTTAGTGTTACCTAATATGTGCGCTGAGAAGATGGTTGGTAAATGGTAAACATGCCAGGAAAATTGGGTCATGCAGAGCGTGGCTTCTGAAAGTTTCACGTGATGCCATTTTGCGCTCCTCGCAAAATGCTGCATGTGAAACTGCCAACGTTCTCCCAAGCACTTCCGGAACAGTTACCCCCGGAATGGAAGTAGGGCATAATAGATTATTGAAGAGACCAAAAAAATGAGTTTTACGAGCGATGCGCACCGTTGGCACGATGATAACATGCCAACTTCTTCAACCTAGGTTTGTTTGTTTAGTGCACAAAATAGTGATGCCAATGAAGAAAGTCGCGATAGCTTCGTTTTCAGAGAGATTGGATGAAACTTATTACTTTATCAGGAAAATACATTGAAATTATTCGTGCCGCTGCTGGCCTCTAAAATTTGGAGAATCATCTAATATTTGTTAAATTGATAATAGATAAAAATAATAATTTTCATTTTTGAGTTGGTATGATGATTTACGTATATAAGAAGCACGAGGATTATGCCAATAAAAGTTATTATTATTAATAGATAAAAATGGAATATAAATAGATCGATGCAGCTACCAGCAGTCGTGAAGCCCAACAAACCTGAAACTTGAGTGCGTCGGTAGCAAATCAGTCGGGGACTTACTAACGGTTCAGAAATCAACATGCGATTTCTGAACTTTTGGCAAATATTCGCTAAAATATATGAGAAAAGCATATTTAAATCCGCTAAATCGCATTATTTTCGCGAGAAATGCATGTAAATTCCCTGTTTTCTGAAACACCGACGTCTTTTTCTCATCATCGAAACCTTTTCTATTTGTATTGTTAAATATCCATAAATTTAATAAAACAAAATTGACAAATCTCCACAATTTGTTACATTATCAAACTCAAAAGTAATTTTTAATTAATGAAATCTAACTTCCCACTAGCATGCCTTATCAGACTATTCAGCAATTAAAAAACTGGGAATCCCAATGATAAAATAAGGAACTCATAGCAGATAAAACCGTAATAACTATTCACAACGACAACAACACTTTCACTGCGATTTCACGTCCTCACAGCAAATTGCCAAATGCGCCGTTAATTGCTCGTTAATACCGAATGGGAACTCCTGTCATTAACCCAAAAATCCCCGACAAAGCATACTTAAAATATGCATTTTATGGAAGCGTTTTAACATTTTACACATTAATTTTCACATTTGACACATGCATTTTATCGATAAATTACATCAACTCAAACATAAATCTATTAGTTTATTATAAAATAAGCAATAAAATCGTGTTAAAATTACCATACTAACCTAATTTTAATGAAAACAAGTATGATCCAGTGAATGTATGTAGGTGTGTGCCCATTGCGCCCACAATTAGTGGATAATTAATTGAAATGCGCGACGGATTAATAACCGATGGTGAAACGTAAACAACCGTGCTGAAGAGTGTTGATGGGAGACAAATGTCAGGATGTTTTCCATTAGCAGCAACAACGCGTTGTGCAAACGATAATAAAAACAACAACGTTTTTGTCTAAACTATACATATTATGTGTTAATCAAACAGTTGAACATTGTCGCATCAAATTATACAAATTATTATCCGTAAACCGCAAAAATTATCTAGAAAAATTCCTTTGTTAAAAATCTAAACAAATATAAAGATATAAGGGAAAGGGAAATTGCCGATAAGTTTGAAATATTTTAATATCTTAAATTTCATTACGATAATCACACACAATCAGAGACAATTCGATTCATACTTGACATGATTCAAGACTCTTAATCAGCGAGAACGGAGTTTCGTACTTTTGGACTTCTGATCGCTGAATCGCGTTGCATATGTCATCTCCCATTGAAACCAATCTAATACAAAAACATGCATGCTTTGCACAGGATCTCTGGAGATGAATGTTAGCAGGAGACTAGGAGAGATTGAAGAACAACAAAGACAAGGTAAAATTAGGGAGAGTACATATAATCCTGAACATCAAGGTATTCAAACTGAATTTTAGTATACATAATTTGTTTTTTTTTTGTCAAAGTTGGTATTGTTATCGTTATCATGTAAGTTAATAATTAGGTTTAATGATTAATATGTATGTTATGTTGATATTTTGAAGTGTCATATTTAATTGTACAAGGAAGTATCAGATAAGAGGCAATGCCAATAAAGGTTTCCTTATTATTACAAAAAAAAAAAGAACCAAATTGTCCAGGGAAGTAGCGCAGTGGTATGTTCGATGACCACTGACCATGAGGTTCCGGGTTAGATTCTCGGTGGGAATGCATATTAAAGAGAATTCTTCTTCTTATCAATAGTGTTAGCCTCCAATATGACTAATTACATTGAAAAAGAATTGAATAGAGCTAATGACCATAGCAGTCGATGCTCGGTAAAATCAAACATAAAAAAAGAACCAAACACGTGCAAGCAATGTGTGTCGACAAGCAATTTCGGCAAAATATGGCCTGATCAAATACGAATTCGCAAGTTCCCCGTAGTGATAATTAGGTTCTACTCATGGGGGGACAACAAAGAGTTTAACTTTTTTCTAAAAAGCAGTCGAGTACAAACAATAAACTTCACTTGAAATGTTTACAGGTATTCGAGGAAAATATTTAAAAAATTATTACCACCAAATTATACGTGTACCTATAAAACGTCTGATTACAATTTGGAAATTCCCATAAAGTTTAAACAGTTTTCAATGAATCAAATTTCAGCAGGCTTTTGTTTCCACCCAAGTGAAACAAAGCAGAAGCAGGAGTAAAAACAATTTTTAACCATTAGGTCGAAATTTCGACGAACTCTGGATGCGCTCCTCTCTTCATACTTAATTCTTAATTATACACCGTGGGACTTTCAACTCGCAGCGGCGCGGCGAAATAATATCGTGCGTAGGCTTTGCTATGAAAACAATTATGAGTTGTTTTTGGGGCAGTGTGCATGCAAATAATGCGATGTTCGCGACGGACACATCGCTCGAGCGCGAAAACAAGAGCAAATTCGGCGAAATTTATGAATATCGCTGCATATTTCCACGCAAATCCTACACAATTGGCAACAATTAAATCCACACTTGACACATTCTATTCTCGTGCATGGGATTCATCATTCACAATAAGTGGAATTTATTAAAATGTATGATTTGTTATAGTAAATCTTTTAAATTGTTTAATAGTATACTTTTTGATAAATATCAGAGGGAAATATCGAATATATTATTGATAAGATTAATACGGAACGAAAGTATCGGAAAGTATTTCGATAAGTATCGAACTGAATCATTAATAAATATAGGAACGGAATATCGACACTCGATAGGTCTGACGGAAATATTGAAATTTGAATTGATAAATATCGAAATTTTTGATAAATATTGAACGGAAGTATCAATACTTTTCGATAAGTATCGCAAGGAAGAATATTTATTAAGTCCAGAACGGAAGTTTTGATAGATATAAATAAATATTGAAAGGAAGTATTGATAATTTTTGATAAGTAATATTAACGATGTATTCTGTGACAAATCATAATTTGATTTTTCCACCAAAATATTTCACCTGCATTGATTATATCCTATGGAAACACAAATATCTGTAATTGAAGACAGGAATCCAAGCCATCCTAATTACCATTGCATAATTACAATACAGTAATGCACGTAATTGGATTTATTGATCCAACTGTGTATACGTTTGTACTAACACAAGATGTGTCATGAAATTGTCACATTGGATCAATGTATCTTACAAGGAGGAGCCACGGACTTAATCCCAAAGACACGCTTGAAAATTGGTACACATGTAGATTAAAACTAGAAACTAATTATACTCGAACGAGGCGATAGTAATTCTTATTTATGATGAACTGGCTACATACCAAATGCTGAACGCGAATGCATTTAAGCCATGACGTATGATCAAAGTCATTTTTAAGGACAATGCTTGATAGCTGCATATTCTCGTTCGAGTATAATTAGTTTCTAGTCTTA
The DNA here is from genome assembly GCA_019419845.2 of Weissflogia rhopalogaster. Classification (NCBI taxonomy): domain Eukaryota; kingdom Metazoa; phylum Arthropoda; class Insecta; order Coleoptera; family Staphylinidae; genus Weissflogia; species Weissflogia rhopalogaster. Next base: position 2,170,015 of record WSZQ02000013.1, read on the forward strand.
TTCTGCAAGTATACTAATTTTCAAGCAAATCTAATGGGTACAGTCCGTAGCCTAATTTCTAAAAGCAAACCTTATTTTTCAAGACGAATAAATCGATATTTTTTAAATTATCTAAGCTAACTTCAAACTGTTAACTTTCAAGAAATGTATTTGTTGAAATGAACCTTTTCCAAATGCAAAGCTTCTATAATGCATAGTCATTCCTTGGGAATTTCAATCGCATGTCCTCATTTGGAAACTTTCTCCAGAGAGGACAATAATAGTTTAAAAGACTCAGCACAGAAGAGAAATACTTTTATATCGCTGTTTTATAATTATTTAAAAGTGTTTTTTAGTCTTTGCTAAATATTTAAGATGTTTTATCAACAATTGAGAGTCTGATCAAAAAAGACTTACCATTAGAACTCTTCAAATCCCTATGAATCAAAGCGACAGGCGCCTCATTGTGCAAATAATACATCCCCTTGGCGATTTGGATGGCCCAGTCGACGAGCACATCCGGCCGAATCTTCTTCCCACTGAGCACCCGATTCAGCGAACCACCACGACAATACTCCAGCACCAGGCACAAATTCGGCTCCACCAAGCACACACCCTCCAGTGCCACAATGTTCTCGTGGTTGAGCAAGCCGAAGAGCTTCGCCTCCTTGATGACATTGTCCCGCGTCACCGAAATTTCAGAGTCGGGGTCCTGCCGCGCCGCCTTCACTGCCACCTCATGCCCATCCCACTGGCCGCGAAACACCTTACCGAACCCACCGACGCCGATCACCTCCTGCAGCTGCAGCTCGTCGAACGGCACCTCGATCGGGCGAATATCACTAATCACACTGTTATTGCCGTCGATGAGATCGTCGAAGACGACAAAGTTCGCCGGAAAGATGCCGACACGATCGCCGATCTTCCCCGTCCACCAGCCCTCGTCGCCGGAGATCTTCGCGTCGTCGGAGAGCACTTCGACGATCTGGCCCTTGCAGAGCGACAGCTCGTCCTCGCCCTGCGCCGCATAGTCGTAGAGGGCCGTCCAGAGCGCCGGAACGCTGCCGCCGATACCACCACCGGCATGCACCAGCTCGCCGTTGCGCGGTGGCTCCATCGACGCGAGCACGCTGCTGGTGATCGGCGTAGGCATCCGTGTGCGGGCTGTACACTTCACGCGTGCGTGCTCAGGCTGCTCCAGCACATGGTGCACACTCTCACTCGCAGGCACACAGCAGTACAACCAAACCAAACACCAGGTGGTCGTCTGGCCGCCTTGTAAATTGCACCAAGTTGGTTGTTATTCTCACTTACGCGAACATCACTTGGATCGATGATCGAAGGTTTTCGACGGCGGCGGCGGGCGGATGCTGCCTGCTTGCACACCGCCGGCGGGACACCGCTGCATGTTACGATGACAACACTCTCAAGCACTGCACTTTCGTTCGGTCACGACGCGTTGTTTACTCGCCCTCCTCACGCTAGCGATTAATATAAACGAATCCACCGTTTGTGTTTTATGTTTAGCACCAGCACCACCGACACGATGCGAACTCGACAACGACTTCTGCGGCCATGTTTTGATCAAATCAACACGACGTGAGTGCACATCGCATTCCGGATTCAGCGAACGGACGCACCTGTCAGCAACTAACTGACACCTACTTTACCGACGTTTACTTGTCGCGATTTTCTCTAGTTTTACTTTTGTAATATAGGCAACTTATTTTGCACCAATTTAAATTTAATACCTTAATTCGTTATTCCTTATAAATTAAAACAATTAAGCCGACAGATATATGTTATAAATGCTGATATAATAACGATGTAATTAATTCAATTCCATTAAATCGATTGACGAGAGCAAAATAATTACAAACAGATGATTCAAGTTCAATACTATCATTTGGTCTTCACGGGACCACACAATAACCCCGAAGGCGACTTAAGTTGTAAAACCCATAATCATACGTCATAAACCAAAATTTCAGAGTTTCAAGCGTGCCATAAAGAGGCCTGAATGTTTCCAGAAACTGACCGCGCTATGAAAAGAGAGAGACTGTCCATCGCACTCTCTTTCGCTACCACCCCGCATTGAACAATTGTGTGCCAGCGGGCAAGCTCTTTTTAATACCCAATTCAGACAGAGAAACCACGATGCTCACACAGCCGCGTCGGCTGTAGCGAGCTTAGCGAGACTGGCACACCATTGTTCAATGTCGGCTGGTAGCGAAAGAGAGCGCGATAGACAGTCTCTCTCTCTTTTAATAGTGCGGCCAGGTAGAAAAACCTGGTTTGCAACACCCAGTATATTATTTTTTCGGTGTTGTAAACGATTAACTTAGCAATGAAGGTGCGGTCAACCGTACTTGAAAAGTCAACAAGGGCAATACATTTTCGGGGTTTCGGGATAGACTCGGTCCTTACGTGGACGAATTTATCTTAACAGTCATAGCCTCGTTCAAGAAGTTGCCTATCCGCAAACATTAATTTGGCACGTAAATTCAGTGTTTTTTTTAAGTATTTCATAGTTTTTAACTAATTTTAATGAATTTTAGCAAAATAATCTTTTATAGGTTATGTCTTCGAAAGGACGATATAATGAATTCATATTTTTAAGGTTTGGTATACAAATTCAGTTCAGTAACTTTTGGAAGTAAAACAATGCACTTATCAAAAGATCCGTTGTTAAGTTCATATTTTCTTTACATTGTTTTAAACAAACAATAAATATTAAAAACAAAAAAAAGCTATGGCACTATCACTAATCTGCCTATCATATAATTGACTTTTATAACGTATACCAAGTTAACCTATAGTTTCATTAATTCCCCCACACTATCATTTTTTAACGATACATATTTATAAATTCGATCAGTTGAAAAATGGAAGCAAAACCATCATGTATACTAGCAGAAGAACTGCTGCACGCTGAACCCGGAGGGTCTGACAATGCAGAGACCCTTAAAGATCATACAATAACGATCGATATTGGTGATATCACTGATCTTAAACCAGTCTATCCTCTGTCTGAACTCGTCCTTACTCTTACATTCGGCGAAGATACACTCTTCACAAGTGAGAAACTCTCAATGGCTGAGACTATTGCCGTGGAGCAGTACATCTCCATCACGGTTGCTGAGGATGACTTAGATTTGATGAATAAACTCCTCTCAATGCCATTAGTGTTCTCCCTGTTGGAATATCCAGTTTTTGTTCCCCAAGAAACAATCCTGGAAACGGGCCAAGGAAGTCAGGCCGCTCCTGGTAAAATACTTTGGCGTAGCGAGGAAAGCATTCTGGATCTAGAACAAGCTCTGTTTGGTCAAAAGATGGAAATCCCATCAGGCGGGGAGGCCAGGAAATCGAGTAAGAAAAGTGAGAAGAGTGATAGTCAAGTGAAGACTAAAAGTGTCAAGACCAAAAGTAGTCAAGGTTCAAAGGAGTCCAAGCAAACTGGTAAGTCTAAGGAACAAGCGGAGGGTCCAGAACCGGTTGGCCCACAAACCGCAGGTACTGCTGTGATTGATATGAGCTCATTGGTTTTGGGCGAGGCTTCGATTGTTGAGAGTTTGGTACTGAAGGCTCCGGCTGGGCAACCACTAGATGATAGGATGATGTCAGCAGGGAATCTTCCACAATTGCATGTCATGATCCACTTGGATGAACCACTGCCTACAGGAAATATGTTCCATTTCACAGTTGAATCGATTTATAATCTACCGAAACTTATGTCGAATAAAATGGAATATAGGCTCGTTCTTGGTTTACCCACCGAAGAGCAATTCAGATTGGTCCCATTTGATTCCTATGACTACATGGAGAAACCAAGAGAACCTTTTAGTTATAAAAAGTACTATGGCACTACAGTGTTATCCAATGTAGCGTTAAAGGATGATTTTGATAATGTCAAATGGACAGACCTGGATTACGAACACGCATGGTTCATAGATTATCCAAGGTTAGAATTCAACACCCTCAAAGGTGAATGTGTTTCGGATGACGCAATGGACAGGTTCAAATACAAGCTCTCAAGACACCGTTGTTTAGGTTTAGAACTATACATGATAAACCCAAGTGTGATGGGGTCCATCCAGAAAGAAGGTCAATCAAAGAAATCTTCAACTGAAGGGAAACAAGAACCGGCCGATTCGAAGAAAAGCAGTAAAGTTGGTAGTAAACTAGGAAGTAAGAAAGGAAGTAAAGTAGATAAAAAAGATAAAGGTAAAAAAGGTTCGAAAACTTCAATATCCGAAACCACCGAAAAGCCAGAAGAGTACCTCCACCTAATGGCATTTATCAATATATCTCGTCTTCTCTATCCCGGTGAACAGAAAACTCGAGTTGCTTGTGAACTAAGAACGTTCAACATGCAGGAGTTCGAAGAGAAGTGTGGCATTAAGGACTCTTTCTTTAGACCTAAACCACCCAAACCGGAACCACCACCAATCAAAGGCGACCCGGATCATGCTAAAAAGAATACGGCCACTACTGATAAGAAGTCCCAAAAAAGTTCTAAAGCCTCCAAGGAGACCAAAGATACCAAGAAGGGTAAGAAAGGTCACGGTGATCTTAGGTCCAAATTACCTCAACCTCTAGTACCTCCGCCACCTTCTGAACCTGTCTACAATGAGGATGGCTATCCGACTTTTATTATCATGGAATTTGAATTTCGTTTCCCTTTGAACCCTAAACGGGAAGTCGAGGACCTCCACGAGCAACTCTCTGAGATTCTTCAGAATTGTCCTCAGCCACCAGTAGAACCAAGAATCTTCAAATCCAAGTACGTCGCGGAAGATCTGTTTCAAAACTCTATCAAAAGTCTCTTTCAAGATATTAAGCAACATTATCTTGAATATATCAAAGAGAACGGAAAAGCTAATGATGTTTTGGAGTTCATGACTTATCTAACTGGATGTGAGAAGTACCAGGTGTACTTAAACACATTAACCAAATACGCATCAATGTTTAGTAGTGTTACGAAGAAATTCAACCCGGAATTCAGCAAAGACGAATACCATGCATTCATAGGAGAGGTCTATGTAAACTTAGTTGAATTACTCAACACGTCTCTAACATATATCGGGGTGGCTGGGGATGAATTCTCTTCAGAACCTTCTGGAGAAAGTGTAGATGATCTACTGTTGTACGCCAAAGAAGCGACTGAAATCGACGCTGTAGGTTTAGCCCAGCATTATTATCTGAAGAGGATCTGTAATGACGATACCAACGCAGCGTCGTGGCTAGACTACGGAGTTTACAAACTTTATATTGGGGAAGTCGATGCTGCAGAAGAGTGTGTGATTGAAGCTTTGAAAAATGATGCTTCCAATCGAGACTGTTTAGTCTTCTTTGCCCTCTTGCAAGCTCGAAAAGGGAAATGTGCCGAGGCTGAGACTTGTCTGCTGAACGTAACCATCAATCACCCGAAGTGGCTGGAGGGTTGGATGGCGCTGCATTGCGTGTATCTACGCTGTAGGAACTATGAAGGGATGGAGGTCTGTTATGATATGGCCGAGAAGTATGCCAAAGAACCAGATTCAAACACGTCCATAGAGCTTGCATGGTGTGTAGCGAAGCTTCCCAACAAATTCCTCCTTCGAGCCATGAAATATCTGATAAACCTACGTCTCCTCGATGAAGCTGAACTACTTCTCGCCGAAGAGTTATACCAAAGAAACACCGATCTTCTGGAATATCTCCTAGCGATTATATGTTTGCTCAAGAGGGAATTCGAGCATGCCGAAGGGCATATTGTTGAGTGCTTCAAGATGGCCGGTTGTTCTTACGAGAAGAATATGATTAAGGGACATATTTTTATGGGATTAAACAAACTAGACTGTGCTTTGGTAGAATATGAGAAGGTTTTCAAGTCTACCCAGGTTATATCTTTCGATGAAAGTGTTTATCTCGTTTATGTGCGTGCAGGACTTTGTTATAGTGCTTTAGGAATGCATAAATCAGCTAGGAAGATTCTTCTTAAAGCTTCAGAGGCCAAAGGAACGCCATACTCTTGGTTGGCTACAGGCGTTCTTTATTATCACCAACATGACTTTCTCAGTGCGGAAGAATGTCTTAAAATATCGAATACGCTGGATAATGTTCTTCCCGAGACGTGGGTCTATCTAAGTCTGGTTAATTTCAAACTGGGGAGACCGGATGAGGCGACTAGTTGCTACCAACAAGCTCTTAAGAATAATTTGCAAAATGCAGAACTTTTAACTGAGATGCAAGATGAGGTTAAAGAGTGGGAAAAGCAAAATTAACCTCTTTGGCATAACAAACATCCCTTTTATATCGTAAATGTATGATATTCTTAAAATAAATTTAGATCTCCAATAAACATTAATTTTTCGTTGGAGATATAATAAAAAAAGGCATGAACGTAGGGAGAGATCTTATTCTAACTAAAATTTGGTTAGATTCATTTTACGATGTATTTTATCTATTAATAGTTGGTCAATTTCACCTTAAGTTGCGAAATAATGTGTTTACTCATAATACATCGTTTTTTTTCAAGACTCAATGAAATAAAACGAATCTAAACAAATAATAGTCACAGTAGGCGCTTGCCAGATTGACATAGTGGAATCATGTCATGTAAACTGAGCATTTGTATAAATTTCGGGCTAAACTTTCGTAGGGCGGCTGCCTCAACTCAACTCTAAATCGATACAAAGCGTGACACAGTTTATATCAATTTGATAGTGGAGTTAAGACGAATGTTGTTTTTGATACAACGAATTAGGGTACAAAAACAATCGATTTTTCAAAATGATTCCATTCACTGGCATAAATAGTTGTATACCTAACCTCTTACGAGTTCATTTCAGTAAGATATTTTAAGGTTAAGTTTTGAAAGTAATTTGTAATGATTACATAATTTGTTGCATGTTTATAAAACTGTCAGCGAGATGAATCAATTTCTCAAACGTTATTTTAAGGTTAAATGCGAAAGAGTATATTTGGTTGCATAATATAAAATATTTTATATCTAGGTTATATTCGTATTTCACAATTTAAAATATAATAACTTTTAAAAGGCTATTAACTTACCCTAGGCTCAAAATTTGTCAATCAGTGACTTTTTAACACGATCTTTCTCAATTTTATCAACAATTTGTTGACCCTTCTTCTCATATCCTAGAATTTTTCTCTCATGAAGTTTATACTCTTCAACAATATCATTAATAGCCTTATCAGCGTCTAAAACAACCACCGGAATGGTGTTGAAACGTTCATCATTCGTCATTAACCATCTTTCATGAGCTTCATGAAGCTGTTTCAAATAGTCCAATGAAATCCCAGATTCTTCTGAACGATTTCTTGCAACTGTTCGTTCATAGGCTGTCTCTGGAGAACTTCTAAGATATACTGTTGATAGAGATACAAACAATAAATAATCTTTGAAAAACTTAACAAATCATTAAAAAAAATACCTATAAGATCCAAATTAATATCCAAAGTTTCACGCATCCACAAATACCACTTGTTCTGAATATCGTAATCAATCACATTCAAATAGCCATTGTTGTAAGCCTGCTCGACGAAACAGAATCGATTATTCTGTATAGATCTTTCAAACATTTGCACAGTTGTCGATGATTTTGTAGGTTTACTGCTTTGTATCTTCACCCTAGTTAGCTGGACGTAGGTTTGAAAGGTGGAGTGCCATTTGTCGATGTCTTTATAAAGCAATTCTAGAAGATTGTGGCCCTGGCAATTTCGCCACCATTCTATCGGTTCCTAGAATAGACCAGGTTGTTAAACATCTCAAAAGTAGAATAAAAACAAAACATACGGCATAGGTTTCAATCTCAGGGAATTGTGAGAAGTACTTGATGAATGTGGATTTGCCAGCGCCGATGTTACCTTCGACAGAAACGCGAAAAGCACGATCAGTTGGTGTAGCTATGTTCGTTAGTGCTTTTGGAAGAGGCGATAATCCAAGAAATTGCGAATTGCGCTCTTTTATTTCACCGTCTCCCAATTTCGATGGACTGACAATGGTTCGCTTGCCGTCATTCTCCGTCGTGATGATTGCCTCCATTCTGGGAGTTTTTCGCGAGTGTAAAACCCGTTTTATACAAGGAAACAATGGTTTTGTTGCGTTGAAGATGCTTGTAACAGATGTGCTGCAAGTGAAGTTAGTTTAGGCGGGAAATCCAGCATAACCCTACTTGTTTACCTGATAAATATCATAATATCTCTCAATTTGTATTATTTCTTGTGGATTTTAGGTGTTTTCTTATTCTGAGATAACCAAAAACTTACCTAGAAGCTACTGGTAGCTTTTTTACAGGTTCTAAACACTCACAACTTTTGTTGTATTTTCACTCAAAATTGGGAAGGAATGTTTTCAATGAATTAATATCGGCAACCCATTATACATATTTTATAAATGTGATATTTATATAAAAAAGTTATGGTAGTAATCAATTTATTTTTAAAAGTAGATATTGAAGTTAGTATCAGTGTAAATAAAGTTATGAGATTAATTATAATTGAATTTTTCTAATAGGTGTTTTATGTTAAAAGTTTTATAATTCACGTTGACTGTTAGATGAACCAAGACCAGTGGTGGCGAACTTACAAAAAATTGTTTTCTGATAAAGTCTATGAGACTTGGTACTTTATTCCATCTATATTCGTTAGATTGTTATCAGACCATGAATAACACTGACAAGTAAAGGAACACGAATATAGATAATACATATGTATAGTAACACAAGTGCTGCAGTAAAATTTGTAACAGATTTTAGTTCAACCCAAGCCGCAAATCAAGAGTGGCGCCACTTTGTGTTATTTGATTTGAAAATTTTTAATACTTTTTTTAATGCTTATTATGTTTATGTTTATTAACATTTCAAAACTCGTCGCTGGAAAAATAGAATATAACCGATTATTTACTTGCGCCATCTAACAAATTGTGTTGAACTAAACAATTTTGTTTCAAGATCACTAATGTAACACGTGCTTCTCTATCTTATATTTTCTTTGGATACAGAAAACAATGCAAAATTTAGGCTGAGTGTTGCAGCAATTCCAGGATTGCATGGATAAAATGTCAAATTGTCAACTGTCACTTCAATGTTAGCAAATTAAGGAAAATGTCATTAATAACTATAAGAGACGGAAGTTCGCTATCCCTGACCTGGACCATTGACGTTTAATTTAAATAATTAATCATTTCATCATCCTTATCGCCACTTGATGTGAATAGAGAATCAACAACTTTTAATCATATTTAAAATTGTTCTTTATACATTATCTAAAAATTATCAAATTTTATGGTATTTGATTATATTCTTGATATTTTATATGCTTAGTAATTTTTTCACATTAAAAAACGATATCTAAGTAAAAAATGAATACCTTGTTTATATCACCTCGTGTTATGCGTTGCTCAGCTGGGTCTTTAATTCTGATCGAAAACGAAAAACCTAAAAGTAAGTTTAAAGTTTATAAAATTTACAAGAAAAATTGCATGATTTTTTACAATTTTAAATGGAAAGTGCATTTCTCTCTTGAAAAAATGACTTAAAATACAAAAAGGTATAAATATACACCTATAAAAAAAGAACAATTGACGTCATATTCTAGAGAATTTAATTCTCAAAAAAATCAGCTACCATTCAGCAAAATCAATTCTGTAGAATTCTCTCAATCGTGTACGCAACATCGAAAAATGATGTCAAAAACACGTATAAAGTTAGGTAAATATAGGAATTCTATACATTTGAATTTTGAAGTAATAATCTAGAATAGTTTAGCTATAAGACTGTCTAGTCTAGAAAATCTAGTCCAGTAAATGAGGTTTCTACCTTCATCAAGGTCTAATGAAATTTTTATTTGAAAAAATTAAGTAAACCAACATCTAATCTCAATAAAACGTCTGTAAACCCACAAAAGCAAACATAAATTTGCCCCCTATCGCTGTCAATATTTAAAATAACATCCCAAATTGAGAAAATTGTGCCGTAAACAAATTGCTGACATTACACAAATTAACTACGAAAACGTAGTGCTAATAAGTTTCAGAATCACCGAGGGGATTAAACCTATGTTTAACAATGTTTCCCTCAATATTACACTGACAAACCCAAACTGAAAAAAGAATACCTTGGTACGCATACGCGTAATGACATGATCGAATCGTGGGTGGTGAGCAATACGAAATAGTTACGGGAATGCGGGATGCAAAGTTGAGCGCACACCATCCACGCATCCGTGTTCCCGACGTCTCTTCGGCGTTATAAAAGCAGCGCGTGGATTTATCACCGAGCATTCCAGTTGCTCCAGCGTTGCGTGTCGCACCTGGGATAAGACCACCAGAGAGAAGTGCAACACTTACGAATTCATAACAATATTATCTAAAAAACAGTGACCTGAAGAAAGATGAATCAAATTGTGGCACACGGTCTGCATGTGTACTGCTTGTTGGTAATATTCGTTGTCGTTTGTCATGCTGGGGGTAAGTCTCTTCAATTTCTCTCTTTTTCTTTATTTTTTTCTATTTTCATTCTTCTCAATTTTACGTCTAATTTTAAAAAAAGTGACGATCGAGAAAGAGAAACTAGAATTTATTTGTGTTTGAATGAAGATCTAACTAGTTTTATTTTGTCTTCTTCAAGACATGAACGAACCAAAGCGTTTTTCAAACGATTTGGGCCTCATCGCATTTCCACGCGTCGGACGACGGGAAGCCGTGAAATTAGGTATGTAAATCCCCTCGTAACTTTTTCTTCCCTCCGAATTTCGACTTGGTTACTGCATAAACAGTTATAATGTGAGCAAATTACAAACCTACTTCATAGTAATAATCTTACTTATTGTTACATTTTGCTTTTTTAACGTTTGACTTTAATAATTAAAGATTTTAAACATTAAGCATTTGACTATTGATTTGACTTGACTGTTAGTTTTGACTTAATGTATGCAACTTAACTTACTTTACAATCATAACCTTTCTTCGCATCTAATTGAAGTTTAATTTTTTGTGTGTTAAGCTCACATTTTTAATATTTTTACTACAACGATTGTAAAATTGAAAAATTGTCTTTGTTTTTAGAGATAAAACCAAATTATAAACTTCCGCGTGAGTGTAAAACAATATTTTTTTCTTTCTATTACACAATTATGTTTGTTTCTATTGCTTCAAGTGTAGACAACTTTGTCTAGAATGCAATTTAAATCTATCTGTGTTTGTAGAACTATTTTGAGTTTTAGGTGTTTTTTTAGAATATATTAGATATTCTCTATAAATCTTATATATTTAACGATTTAGGCAACTTTCAGTACATCTATATAATTTAATAGTTCAATCTCATATATCAGACAAAAATTGGAATAAAAAAGAAATGCATGGTCAATCATCTCATTGAAGAGAGTTTTGAAGTGATTACTTCTTATTAGAGGATAAACAGCGTAACTTAACGTGTTACTATGTTAGTCAGTTACTATGTATTGTGATTTTCGAGAAGAGTGGATTTTCGAGAAAATGCTTACAGGCAAATTACTGACTACCGTGGAGGCTCAAAGGACCAACCCTTTCTTCCGTTCTTGATAGGGTTCCGCATGCGAAGGTACAAGGGAATGTGATATAGCAGACATCGGGTCTCATCGTAATGAAAAAGCGGAAAACCAATTAGTGTTACGATAAAATCGCGGTATACAAGCCCACCTGGGCAGCATAGTTGGTGGTAGTGCTTCGGTCTACCATGCACGCGGACGAGGTTCGAGTCCTCGGGGTGGGCACCTAACTAGTGTGAATTTATACTAAAAACACTTAATTCACATTATTAATTCCACATTAAAAATTCACATTTTTAAAAATGCACACTGACCAAAAAGCCACAACATTCGCAATGCGCAACCTACAATGCACACTAGATGAATCAACCGACAACTTAAACCATACCACTGCGTCACTTAGCTAGACCGAAACCACTAATTGAAAGTTAATCAGGGAAAAAAATAAACACATGGTTTCATAAATTCAATTTTTTCTAAGTACTTAAAAATATATATTATAGGCAACATCAATTACATCTACATAACCTAATGTACATCCTCTCACATATTACAAAACTCAATAGTTCATAAACACATCCATAAAACCTCATAATTTATCCCTAGATAGAAAAAAAAAAACAGCGATGCAAACCATAATTTCACTGGGATCAATTTCATACACCAAAACGTTATTATCAACAACGTAATTGTTAATTAAATTTACTCCGCTCGTTGCCGTTATGTGCAAAAAGAACAGAACACGCAATGAGTGTGCAATGAAATTACACGTTTCCCCACGTAGTACTCACCAACCCGTTCATAAAAGCTATATTCGTCAGCTTGGAATTTAATCTCTTATCATGTCATCCCCAGAACGTGAATTATTTGCACATCTACTGTTTTTTAGCGCGTATTACGTTAGCGAAATATTGAAACATTCAATTAGTAATAATGCGTGTCGGCTGAACCAATTTGTGGCCGCCATTTTGTCAAGTCTCTAGCGACGTCCATCTTATTGTTAGAGACGCAGGTGCAATGCAAATGTACTCAAAATATATGCATAGCTGTACCACTCTGCAAACAGTAGAGTTGGAAAATTAATATCTACATTTGCATTATCCATTTATTCGGTTATTACAGTTATGTATGTGATGGAAAGGGATGATTTTCAGGTATTTTGACATGGGCCGAACTCAGCCGAACAGTGCCTGGCTAGAAATTAAACTAAAATACGGTGCGGATAATCGAAATAGTTCGAGCGTGCGTAATTTTCGACGACAGGTGCCAACTGAATTTTGTTTTGTGACGAATTTTAGTTTATATAAACAACGCATGTTTTTGTTCTAGGTTCGAATCTTTTATATTTCAATTTTATTATTTATCAATTTGATTGCGTTTTATTTGATAGGATTTAGTAAATATCTGAGTATTATTGAGGATTTAATATATAACAGGTTAATTGGAAAATAGTATAAATATTGTGGGGTAGCTGATTGGACCTGGGGAAGTGTTGCGAACAGCAACATCAACCCGCGAATTAACGCGAATCTTTTATTTTTAGCGGGATTCGTGGACTACCCGTCCGATGCAAATTGTTGTAGATGTTAAAGAGAGAAGTAGATGTTTCGAGAGTAAAAATGTGACTGACTTTATTAAACATAATTCTTAAAATGAACGTTTATCTTGACCTCGCCTCCGCCCACGACTTTGAGCGGGAGAAGGCCGATAACATCCTCTAACAGCGCCATACCAAGCCGGGCACACCGCCCACACTCATCCTCGAAGCGCGCCCTGCCTGTCTCACTCTCACCTGCCCACAGGGTGCCTCTCTGCTCGTAGCCCCAAGAACATCTTGTGCCTTTATGTTTTTACTGGGGAGTGTTCATGAAAAACAGAAACTTTTCGAGTTTAGTGTTTCCCCCCAAATATTGAGAGGAATGCCATGTTATCACTTAGCTCAGCCGGGTAAAAAGTTGCGTTGTCAGACGCAGTTATTTTTAAATTATTGTAGCTTTCTTGAGCTTGAAGCCATGGGTCGGATATGCCTAACATTTCCCTGAGCTTTATGTTGCTAGTTTTATAGCTACTACCTCCTACATCACTCAAGACCGTTGGTAACTTATCGTTGTCAGAGGCCCAGATTTCATGTCCATAAGACAGCAGTTTCAAAATTATGGCTTTGATGATATTTGCCTTTGTGTTCGCTTTTGGTTTACTGCCCTTGCGAAGGACGTAGAATAGTTTCCTGAAGGTGCTTCTGGCCACGGCTGCCCTTCCTTTAATGTGTTATTTTAGCGAGACCCCTCGCTTCTTACACAGGCTGAACTCCTTATTTGCGCGAGCACGATGCTTTTATACAAGAATGGCGCACCTCTTGCCTATCTACGCCTTCCTGAGGGGCTCCTGGCGCCGTCAGCAACCGCTGTTGGTATGCGTCAACCCTGAGTAACAGCTGTTACTGACGAGTAATACCTGCATCCACCTCTCTACGGTTTCTAACCGATTTCAACGGTTTTGTTCTTTGTTCCTTGCAAACTTGCCTCATCGTATCCATTGGTTTTCGACATAAGTGGTCACCCCATCTCTTTCGAGGTCTTCGAAGGTATCTTTTTCTACATGTCGATTTATCTTGGGCTATTCGGACTATTCTTGTTTCGTCAATTTTTCGTATATGGTCGCACCATTCCATTTTTTAATAAAGTATGTTTCTTTCCAACCTTCGACTTATGAACATCCTCTCCTAATATCAATCGCGGAAACACCGGATAGCTGTGAGTCCGAACTTGAATTCTTTTGGACGAGACTTTTTATGTCTCCACATAAACCGGACTACCTGCGCCGCTCATGGCAAGTAATGTATGGGATAGTGGGAAGAGTGGCTTCAAGATATTGATGATGAGCGTGTAAGGAATGTGCATTAATTTTTTTCATTGTTATCATCGTTTTGTTATTAATAGGAGGATATTAATAAATGAAATCCTATTATTCCGAAACCACTGAGGTACGGTTTATTGTGATTAGCGAGGTTAGTTGAAGTGTAATTTCCGCTCCCTCACTTTTAAATGTTTTAAACATCTTTCTGGCTTTCACTTGCAACAATCACTCCATTGTTATTTATCAATTTATGTGCAAATTTCGAATGGTTTGCAGCGAAATTGCGCAACGAACTTTTCGCATTTCCGCGAATCGGGCGTTCGCAATCAATCGCCGGCGCAAAACGCGATGGTACCACCAAGACGATGAATACGGGCCTATGGTTTGGTCCACGACTGGGTCGTGTCCAGAAGCGGAATCTCTACGCCTTCAATCCTGACATGGACGATTATTTCAACACTGGTATGTAATACTTACCATTAATCAAGACAAACTTAATTTACATACCTGAAAACAGTATTTTATAACCTTACAAATACATATTAACCATACTAAGCCAATAGAACACGGTAGGGTATATTATATTCACGTGAATTCGTAAATCGTGCATAACCTTACTTATCATTAAAATGAAAAAAATGATCCTACGAGCCTGCTTAACCTCAAATGGTCGTTACCAGCATTCATATTGAATTGTTATAAATTTACCTTCTCTTAGGCGATGGAAAACCCCATTACGCACCACACACCACCGGAATCAACCGCGACTCCGAAGAGGATCTCGACATCGTCCCGCAGCTACTCGAGGACGCCTAAATTGAATCAACCTAACACTTCACCAACACGTACACACAAAAAAAACAATCAATAACAAATTAACCTTAAATATCTTAAATATACAAAATTGAATGTTATCCCTTACGTGCCCGCTTGATATGCCCTGACTACACCGCAGCGTTAAAGTTCCCCCGATCGACGGCGACGTGCGCCACCTCGTCATATATAACCTGAAAAAATTAAATCAATCGAAATTCTTCTCTCGCGTCCTTTAACCTCAAAATATATGCGGTACGTCGATGGAGGGAACGTGGCTGGATTAACGCTTGCCGTATAAGCTCTTCCGGCGTGCACGTAAAGCGAATGAACCAACAAAAAAACACATCTAACACCCCTAGAAAAAACACAAGACAAAAATTACAATTACATCAAACACAAAAATTCAAAACGCAGGCCAAACGAATTCTTTTACGACATTTACCGTAGCGGTTTTAATTAAATATTAAATATTCTATATTCGTACACGTTTAGGGATGTATTTTGAATTATATATTAAAAGTGCTACTACCTTCCAGACACAAAAAAAGCATCTTGTATTATGTTTTCTTCTTCGTGTATAATTTCCGGCGGATCATGGCAATTTCTTAATTGTTTACAATTCGCAGAAAATACGCAGAACCAGAAACGTATTGAGATGTATGGTTTTAGACCCGGCTTAGTGTGTTTTCCACAGGTTATTTATGAGGGGGAAGTGGGCAGATGGATTTAAGGAGTAGGAGGTGGAGGAAAAGCAGATATGTGATAGAATGAGAAGGAGGAAAAACAAGTCAGAGGGATGTTTCAAAGATGATGACTTTTAATTATTTCTACGAAGCGCGTCTCGCCGGTGAGATCCGTATGGTCGGCGGCATACGTCAACGACGACGGCAGCGGTGTTATGGAGTCATTGCTGGAGGCGGCGGCAAGTCGATCTCGCAACAGGCGAGGATGAGACGGATCCACCTCGAGGAATAATCGCCCAGCCGGATTTAAAACGCGCGCGGCGAGCGTCAATATTTGCCGAATCACATCCAGGCCGTCGGCACCACCGTCGAGCGCCCCGACGTCTTCGTATCTGTGGAAGAATCAACATTGACAATCTCCATACAGCACTCTGGCGTGGTGACGCCGGCATCGTCTTTAAAATTGCGATATTACTAAATATTTACGTCGGTCATCCTTTAAACTTGACTTTACTAAAATTAGTTCAACTATCTAGACACAAAGTAGACAGCGAAAAGTGACATAGAAAACGCAGTAAATCTTAAATTATTATAGACAAACTTTCATTTAAGCATCTTTAAAGATATTTTTAAATGAAATTCAACAAATAGGTGAAAGTAAAAAGATGAGCTTTTGACTGGATTAAGTCAAAAATCGATAAGTATCGATAATTTTATGATTCTTGGGCTTCTTAAAATATACCAAAACAAACTATATTTAACTAAGAATCAATTACTGTGTGGGGTTTCTACCCACGCATCTGCGATGCACATTTTTCGTAAAGCTATATAAAATCTCTACCGTCACAAATGTCTTTCTTCCAGTTTTGTAAATTCTTCTAGGCTTTCCTATCGCTGTGCTATTTTACTTTTATTGCGCTATTGTGCGGGTTTGCAACATCCAGTGCATATATAATCTTTTCGGTGTTGTAAACGATTAACTTAACAATGAAGGTCAATCGTACTTGAAAAGTCAAGAGGATAAGTCAGTTTCGGACTTTCGGGATACAGCCAAAATTATTTTATTGCCAAAATTATTATTTTGTGCACCGTCGGACTCGATTACTTAAAATTACTTAAAGAAAAGATTACTTACAGTAAAATTTCGGGTTGCAACTCCTTCATCTCATTAGACAAAACATACGGTGGATTGCTAACAATTACATCAAATTTCTTCTCGGTGCGAAAATCCTTAACCGAACAATTATCAACTAGAACACGATCTCCAACCATTAACCTCGCAGCGTTTTCTTCACATAACCTACATGCTTCTGATGATATATCTATAGCAACTGCCGACAACTAAGGAAATATATTTTAATTTGAGGAAAATTTAAAAAAATAGCACTTACATCTTTGATACTATTCAAAATAGAACAACTTATAGCCCCACTGCCACAACATAATTCTAGGATATGCTGCACTTTACGTTTTCGAATATCCTCTAAAGCCAGCTCAACTAAAATCTCAGTTTCTGGACGTGGGATGAAAACCGGCGGCCTTAATTTGAGGTTAATATCACGGAAATCCCACTCCCCTATTATATACTGCACTGGCATTCTGAAAGTATGAATTTAATCCTCCAATACAAAAAAAAAAACAAGAAACCCCAAAACACTTACTGTTCAAGTCGCTTTTCACACATAGCATTCACATTTTGTACTTGCAGATCAGACAAAACAAGTTTTCGTTGCTGATAAACATCCCCAAGCTTTAAAATAATGTTAATTTGGTTGTCTAACTTTACATCCCTTAAATGTCAAATTAAACATATTTAGAACACGACTTACATTGTTCGTTTTCAAAACAGATGCCAGAATATTAGCAATACTCTCCAAAGGCTCTGAGATTTTTTTGTTTGTGAAGATTTTACACCATTTCTGAAGGGATTCTTCAACCGTTGAATTGAATTCAGCCGTGGAGAAGTACAAAGTACGCGAGTGCAGAACTGGTTGCCTGTGGTGGATCAACGCAGGCGATTTACGTGCCAACGGTGCCCACGTGGCACGCGTAAAGGATCGTCGCAGGATTTGCAACATTTCGGCCGACGCCCGCTAACTGCCACTAACGATCACTGTTTAATCACAACATCGACTACGCACTGACCGCGTTTGTTACTACAACACGGCCTGCACGGATGGAATGTTTATTGCAATTCTATTTCCAGCGTGTTTTCCTTCGTACCCACGGTACTTACACAACGTAAAGGCGGACACAGCAGAGGTTAACCTAGAAATTTGTAGCGTACACATTGTCATGGCCGATCACAATAGAATTCGAAAATTTCGCACTGCATTCCGTCCATTTCTTGTTTTTTTTTTTCGTTTTTATTATGGCAGTCACGATGATTAACGATTAAATGTTTTGGAAATAACAGGGTTCTATTTTTTCGATTTGCGTTCGATTTGTATTAAGTGTGTAAACAGGTTTGTTTATTACTTTTTATAGCTATTTAAATTATTGTTTCAAACTCGTTGCGAAAAGTATACTTTACTTATGCTTTTATACTTTAAATGTAAAAGTAAAGGTTATTTTAGGTTATGCTTAAGTTCATTGTGATCAGGTTACATTTATTATAATGAGTTTAAGGCCATATTTAGATCATCCTTGAGTTTATACAGTTGGGAAGCGAATTTTAATACATATTATGAGTTGTTGCATAGGTTAAGTTAGATTATGCAAAAATACGTGGAGTAAGTTACGATTTGTTAAATTGAATTTAAGAAAAGTCGGTTTTATCGGTTTGGTCAGGTTATTCTCAAAACTGTTTTTCATATCGGTAACCAAAATATCTTGAAAACCACATTACCGATGAGGTTGCAATTATTTGTGGTTATTGTATACTTAATTATCTAGACTTCGTTGTCGTTGGATTTTTTGTTTTCAATTGGCCATTTTTTTTACATAATAAGAACGACTTTGTAAATCGCTTGGTCAAGTTTAAACGCACCCAATTTTGCCAAAATTCGATATTTTCAAAATCAGATATAACCAAGACTAGATTAAAGACTCTACTTTAGTAATGTAATATTTTTGGAACTTTACATTTGATGATTTTTGACGAAACGCTATAAAAAGAGGGAGAGACTGTTCATCGTGCTCTCTTTTGCTACCACCCGACATTGAACAGTTCATCTCTTCGCCCGAGCTGTGCCATGCTTGACACGCCAGCGCGTCGCCGACAGCTGTCACGCGCGTATCACTACTTCGTGGTTTCTTTGTCATATCTACGGAGATAAGCAGTGAGGTAAGAGAGATAAGGAGATGGGCGATGTTCCAACCTCTAATTGTAAGAAAGATATCTTTTTGGAACTTTTTGGAATTTTTGACGAATCGCACAAAAAAAGACCAAAACGGTAACCATAAATTTTGGTCGTTTTTTGTGACACTTCGATTGATTGCTCTAAAACTCCGTCAATTTTAGAAAGAATTGAATAAAAAATATATAAATATTCTCGAAAGCATGTGCTTTCAGCTCAGAAAACTCCGATCCGATGTTTCAAATAGTTTCTCTATAAAAAAAATCACAAAAATATCTTTTCTCTCACTATTAGTTGTATTAGAAAATCTCGTTTACTAGGTTTAAATACTAAAAAATAACAAGAATAAAAAATAAATATTATTTTATTGGTCGAGTTGAAAAAAAAAAACAGAACTGTACATAATATTTTACAACTTTTTAAGTTTTCAGTTTACGTCCTTACATTTAAGCTAACCGCTAATAAAAATAACAAACTTTTTGATCGTACGAGAATTTGTCAAATGCAAAACACCAATATAGAAAATATACATAACAAAACAGGAAAGAGAAGAGGAGAAGAGAGGAACGACAGATAGAGTAAAAAAAGCCGAAATGGGCGTAAGCGTGCCCCATTTGGCAATCCATCAAGAATGATTTACGAGCGTGCGCGTTTTATGGAATATTCAACATGCAAGTACTCGCACGTAAGTAATCGTGCAAAACATGCAAACACACGTTTGCAAAAATATGTATCACAATGTGCGTCTTCTTACTTTTCGGGTAAGAAAGGCGCATAACGTCACAATTAGTACGTACGTACAATAAATTACTTAGCTAACTGTTAAGCCATTAGCTGGCTGTAGAAAGAAAGAAAAACAGTTGGATAACGCCGATTTCTGGCTGTGTGCAATGCAAATTTTGAGGTTAGGATTTCCCTGGGGTTGGGGAGGTTAAGTCCGCTTTCCTGGGACGATAACGAAGGTAGAGCAGTTCGATGGTCCACATCATGACGGTTGTGAGTGTTACCACGTTGATTACGATGATACAGCGACGATAACTTCCGGTTAAGTCACGAATTACACCTGAAATTAATTATTACATGTTTTTGTGCGTTATTAAACTTATTGATAAGTTAAGTTGAATATGGTTAGTTTGTGGTGAGGTGAGGTAAGGTGAGGTGTGGTGAGGTGAGGTTAGTATAAGGTGAGGTGAGGTTAGTTTTAAGGTGAGGTGTGGTGAGGTGAGGTGAAGTGAGGTGAGGTGGTTTTAGTTCGGGTAGATCAGGTCAAGAGATCTGTCAGTCCCACACTCAGGCTATAAAAGCTTTCCAGAAACCGCAATAACCGCAAAAAAAGGTTAGATTAGGTTAGAAAAAGTGAGGTTAGGTTAGGTTAGTTGAGGTTAGGATAGATTAGGATAGTTGAGGTTAGGTTAGGTTACGTATGTGTTAAGTTAGTTGAGATTAAATTAGGTTAGATAAAGTTAGTTGGGGTAAGTTTAAGTTAAATTAAGTATGATCTAGGTTAGGTTAGATGAGTTGCATTGATTCATGGTGACAGAAACAACCAAAAGAACTTACCAATAAGTGGTCCACCAGCCAAAATAAAAAGTCCATTAACCACCATTTGGATACCGGAAGCATTCGCCAATTTCTCAATAGGCACATAGTTCGGTATCACAAGTGTCCAATAAACTGTACGAATTCCCTTCGCAACCCCCAGAGCCACAGCTACACCCAATAAATCGTGATAATCACTGAAGAACAGAAGTGCTATATAAAATTTAAAAAAAAATTAAGACTTAAAATCCTTAATCTTAGCAACCTTAAGTATCTTAAGTTACTACTTACTAAATCTGGTCGAAATCAGCAACAGCAACGAGAATAAGTACATCAATCGCGGTGGTTTGTTGAGGAAATCGCCGATAAACGGCGATAAAAATCGGAAGCACAAATCAGCTATCGACAACACGGATAGAAAGATGGCAATCTGTCCAGTTGACAAATTGAAATCGGCCATTATAAACGGTGTTAATAATGAGAAGTTAATTTCGGCAAAGACGGCTAAAGACATGCCCAACATAATGTTCACATAGACGGGATCTTTGAACAGTGTCAAATCGAATATCGTGACAATTTTGCTCATTATTCGTTGGCATAGGTTTTTCTTTTTTGGTTTCTCCTCGTTTTCTTCTTCGAAATAGGAGAATTTGCCGTTTTCTTTCGTTGGAGTCGGGGGGAGTTCCTCGTTGATGATGTGGACTTTTTCGTGAGGGTCACTTAACGCTCGACGGAGGATTGCGCTCTTGCTGAGGTCTTCGACGGTGGAGAAACTTGAATTTGATGGCTTTCTTGATTTTAATCCGGCTATATAAATATGATTTGTTTTCACAAGTGCATATCAATTTCACCAAACAGGATAAGTAATTTAAAATGTCATATTGAGAGAAAGACCATGTACCAAGCTTAGAACGAGATTTATTGATTAAGAAACCCTTGAGTATGATTAGATAAAGTGACTTACGACTTAAAGAAAGTACACTTCCGGCTAGTGGGGTGTCCATTCCGTAGATTGCTTGTACTTCAACATCGTGATCGACTGAGACTAATGACTGAGCAATCGAGTTTCTTTTGTCGTAGAGACGATCTTTGTCAGGTATTTCTGTAATTGTTTATTTTGAGAAAAATTTATGAGACATTATAAGACGCTATAAGACATCGTGTATCTTGAACTTTGACGTCGGAGGTGAGCTTTGAGCAAAACTTGTGTCGCGAGAACTCAAGGATCTTATTGTTAGTTTAAAAAGATCCAGTTAAGTCTGATCCCGGGCAATCAACGGGAAATAAATGAATGTTTATAAAAACCGCGACAACCGCGTAACAACCGCGTAACAATCTCTATTCAATTATTTTTCAATAAAATTTGTCATATTAGAGACTAATATTATTGATAATAAAAATTAATTTTCCAGTACATTCCAACTGAGAATCGAACCGGAGTTTACTCTAAAACCTAATTGCTTTTAAACAAATGGTTCAAACCGGCGAAAAATCACATCAACAAAAATTATTTCAATGCATGTTCTACACGTACAAAAATTATCATCCAATTCTAAAATGGACAATTGAGATACTCCCCTAGTGGGCGCAAATATTGCAATAGATGAAAATTACCTGTAGGTACTAAAGTCGACTTAGTCTCATCCTGGCGATTGGCGCTCGTCGTAAGCGCCTGCTCCTCCTCGTCGAGCGCCTCTTCGATCATATGCCATTCGACTGGCTGCAGCAAACTGGCGGCGATAAACGAGTTCGCCGCAATCCCACCAATCACCAGCATCGCACCCTGCACATCGTACACATAGAGCAACAGACTGATCATCTGCGGCATCAAAACCGGCCCCAATCCGGTAATCGTCATCGCAATCCCCGCAGCTTTGCTACGCCTCTTCACAAAGTACAAATTCAACGCATACGGATACGATGACATTCCCATGCCCATACCTAACGCTGTTAACGCAGAATAGAACACATAATCCACTATTAACAGATTACTCAATCCCAAAAATAATCAATAAAAATCACCATCAATACCACCAAAACTAAAATCCATGAAGCACCGTTTTATGATGATTTATGGTGATTAGATTTTTAGAATAAATTAATAGAGTAGATCTTAATAATCAATGGAGTCAATAACGAAACAAAATAGAAAGTCAAACAATGCCAATATTCGAATGTATATCGCAATAATTAACATGTAAACCGTCATCTATCAATCATTCAATCGTTCTTGAATTACTTAATCACTTTACGCATACATTACTTCTTGGCCTTGCTGGGTGCTGTTTGATCCCACTTTGCCGCGAACGCAATAGATAAATACGTTGCATTATCGCGCCTTTAATTGCTAATAAATTAGTTAATTATTGTTTGTCATCATGGGTTCTTATCTAGATCAATGGAATTCAACAAATTTCAAACAACAATGTTCTATTCTATTCTGTCCTACTAACTTCTGTAATAAATGAGATAAATGTAAAATGAATATATTAAAATGAAGTTCTTAAATTATGGGAGGGCCCTAATGCCAAGAACCACAAATAAGCATAAAGAAGAAGAAGGATAGATAAAGATAGGTATTATTGAGGAAATGATTGATTCTTTACATAAATAAATTCCGTCAAAATGTAATTCCTATTTGTACCATAAGGTGGCGCCACAAGTACAAACTTACATGTAATAAAACTATAGGTGATTAGAAACTGTGTGAAGGAAGTGGCGTACGACGTGAGGATGACGCCCACCGTTGTGAAGAATGCCCCAGCGATGGAAACCTTCCGGGGACCGAAATATTTGAGTAGGGGACCATTGATTAACCCCGTCATCATACTGCACGCTGCGTTTGTGTTGATGATGACAGAGCCATCTGTCGCTGAGAATCCCATTTCGTTGAAAGTGTCTTTGAAGATGAGGCCGAAACTTGTCATGATTGGTACCAGAATCAACTGTGAATATAGAAAATAGTTATTGAAGTTATTGAAGTGAACCTGTCTAAAATAGGATAGGTTTTCCGACTTTGTTAAAAACGTCACCAACAGATGGCGCTATCGTCATTACTGAGGGGTAGGTGCAGCTCAGGATCGGTTGGGTGTGTGTGGGTTTGTGTGTGTGGGTATGAGGGCTAGTTATGAGAATCTTTTTAAAATAAACTTAGTTACTTTCCAACATTCAACTTATGAACATCTTCTCCTATTTCAACCGCGAAAGCACTTTTTGGTCGTGCTAAGGAATCAGTCCTTGTTAGTTTATCTCGCATGGCTGAGTTTTTTGGTTCGCAACAACCATTCTTTATATCTTATACTTATTGTAAATTGTTCAACTGAGTTATTATTCCGAATTAAACTATATTAAAACCCAATCGTCGTAATATCTAACAATTTATTTTAATGCTTTGACTTTTATTTCTTAATATTCAGCAATAATTCTATGAATAACCAGGGTTATTATAGTTTTTTTTTTGAGTTTGCTAATCCTCCAAAATGTAATTATCTTAAGTAACACTCAATCACGCCGATATTAACAAAGCGTATACGCATTTTTGCAATATAGAATTGGTAATTGCATCCATTCTAACCCATTTTGTCAGCGCCATGAGCAATTTGGTGTGGTTTGCAACCTTATGGTAGGTAATTTCTAATGTTGCAATTTTTACAATGTGCAAACCTTGACTTCAAAATATCTAATCGCACCTCGTTTCTTTTTTATAATTATTATGAATACTTCTTTACTATTAATAGCAACATAAGTGAGATTATTATAACGTAATGACGTTAGTTATTTTAGATTTGTAATAAATTAAGTACGTAAGTCTGACTTGCGATTCTGATACATACATTCTATGGGTTGAAGTAATACAAACAATTCGAGAATACTTGTTATCGAGTTTATCAGTTTGTTGGTGTGTAAATGTGACTAAAAAGGCGCTTATCATTGCAACATAAAATGTTTAATCATGATCAGATAGTAAGAGTAATTGAGTTGATGGCATTCATTCATATGGATTGTAAATAAATTGTGTTTATTTTTTTTGTTTCACTTCACCGAGCATCGACTGGTATGGTCATTAGCTCTATTCCATTCTTTTCAATGTAATTAATTATCTTAGAGACTAACACTATAGATAAGAAGAAGAATAATTCACTTTAACACGTTGACGCCGGCGTGTCCCCCCGGTGGGTCACGCATGTACGCTCTATCGGGCGACGTGTCCCAGCGGTGATGCACGGTGCGATGATTGCGGTGCGTTAAGAAATATTGATTTTTGTTAAGCCACTGGTTTCGTTCTTTGTCATCGTTTAGTAAGCACTTTCCACATGAGAGGCGCTGTTGAACTGTCAAAATAATTTGTGATATTTTACG
>WSZQ02000014.1:719-49777 GCA_019419845.2 Weissflogia rhopalogaster
CCCGATGCTGGTGAAGAACCCTCACCGAAACGACCGCGACGGGCGACGCGAAACTCAAAGTCGGTGCGTGACGACGACACGGACGATGATTATGTGGACACAACTGTTACAGATATTGCGAAGGTAGATATTCACACACTTGTATTGCAACAACTTTTAAAACGTGCATTTTTGATAGACTGAAGAAGAAACGGAAGAGGATGAGGAGGAAGACGATGGAGACGTTGATTATATGGGGGATGATGTCGATGATATGGGCGATCCCGATTTTATCGCCGCTGGCGAGGACACCGACCAGCCGGGACCTTCCGGACTGGGCTCGGCGAAAACGGCAACTGGACCGTGAGTACTTTCTTGTCGCTTTACCTAAGTAGCGAGTAATAGGGTTGGATGTGAAACTACCTTCAAGTTGACACCCATTGACTGTCTTATTATGTGCTATTATAGTTTTGAGTGGGAATTTATCAATGTAAACACGTGACTATACATTTTGTTGCAAATTTGATAAAAGGTAAGTGGAGAAAAACATCTGTCAACTTGAAGCAGTCAATATTTCAAGTAATTGTTTTCTCCAAGCAAGAGATAATCACATCCAGCTTAATATTTTGAATAAGAATGAATATTTCATGTTTATAATGTATAATAATTTTAACATGTATATGTACTTTTGCTTTATATTCATTTGAATATATGGCGGTCCATCAATTTTCTCAATTGTATGCTTTTACAATTGATTTTACAAATTATTGTAAAAATGTATAAAATTTACATTATTTTATAAAATTTGCATACTTTTGCATTTTTTTTTTTTTTTTTTTTTTTTGATGTATTATATTTTTAATACATCAATTATTCTTCAAATTATTCTTATTCCAAATTTGGAATATGAAACCTACTTGATATTAATACATATTGTATTAATTTCTTTTGAAAATATTTTGCTGCTATTACCTTATAGCAACTTTTTAAATTTTATTTAAACGAATTAAGGAAACAATATTCTGGTAAGTAACTGTTTTTATATTATATCAACCTTTCCTAAAATATCCCTTTTAAACAAAAGGCATTTTAAAGAATTTGTGAGGTCAAAAATGTATGCACTTCTTTTTGCAAATTGTTCTTAGGTTTTACAGATAAAACCATGGTCTTCTAGCTTCAGAAATGTTGATTGCAATTTACTGTTGTGTATGTAAATTTGTTTTTCTTATATACAAATTAAAAAGAAAATTGAAAAAGAACAGAAATGTATGCGATAATTTATTAAAACTCCTTTAACTTTAAAATTTTAAAGATTTTAACAAAATTTAAATCGCGTTATTGTCTTGTTTCGGTCATTGAAAATTCTTGCAACTCCTTAAAAGCGACCAAAAACCTCGAACTTGATTTTAAAAATTTATTTATATTCCATTTTTTCGACATTTTAAAATATTAAAAATAATTGCTTAATTTTTGAACATTTAAAGAAAGTCGATTGAAAGACATCGAAAAATCGATCGGTTCAATTTATAGGCGCCCAAAATCCGATTTTTAAGACAGTACGATTAAAACTGAAAATCATTTCAGGGTACATGATGCGGGCGTGAAAAGAGGACGTTATGGACGCTGGTCGCAAAACGATTTACTATTAGCTGTAACCGCATACAGAAATCACGAATACGGGTTGAACGCGTGCAGCCGCATATTTGGGATCCCCAAGCCGACGATCAAGAGGCATGCGGATGCAAAGTGCGGCGGTATTAAAAACTTTGGTAGACCACCGATATTCAGCGTAGCCATGGAGAAAGCTATCGCCGGCCACGTGCTCCAACTCGAACAGAGCTTTATCGGTTTGAGTCGGAGCGATCTGCGCCGCCTGGTGTTTGACGTCGTCGAACATTATAATATGCCACATTGTTTCAATCGCGAAAAGCGCGTCGCTGGTCTAAAGTGGTTCCAATCATTTATGAAGCGCAATCCGCAACTTGCATTCCAGAAGCCAGGTCGATATTCGAATCATGATAGTCTCAATTACTTCTTTGGCTTGCTTGAGAGAATCATTAAAGACAATTGCTTTGAAGGAGATAGAATATTTAGTGTGGACTTGACGTCGTTTAATTGCGCCGCGACAGGAAAACCATTAGCTTCTCCAGGAGATCTGGCTGATAGTATTACAAGTATAGTTTGTTCGGCAAATGCTACTGGCTTTTACATACCACCGATGATTATTTTTAAAGATTCGAGTTTAAATAGTAATTTAAAATCAGGCGTACCTCGGGATAGTTTAGTGACAACTTCGGAAACTGGTGGGTTTAATTCTCAATTGTTTGTTGATTGGCTGCAGCATTTTCAACGATTTGTCGATTCGAATGAAAATAGGAAAATATTGCTTTTGTTGGATGGCCAAATGACATACAGTAAAACCCTGCAGGCTTGTATGTATGCTAGAAAGTATGGGGTCATCCTTTTGCAGCTGCCGAATAAGGTGCGACCTTTGGACTCGTTCTTTGCATCATTTCGAATATTTGTCTCGTCTCCGGGTCTTTTATTGCAATCGCAAATTCCGGCTTTACTGAATGGCGCCTATAACAAGGCTGCTACGGTGGAATTGGCGAAATGTTCTTTTGCAACTGCGGGGATTTGGCCTATGGATAGGTTTACTCAAATGGGGAACGCATTTGCACATTTTCGAGCTTCCAATTTGATCCAAAATACTCTTGATGTACAATCTTCTAGTTAAGCAAGTTCAAATTAAACTTTCAGTAAAAGCTTCCAAAGTTCACATTGCAAACCATAGCCGCAATCTTTACAAAGTTTTCATGAACCTTCCCATAGCGATGATGATACTGACAATTACATTTTGTCGATGTGTTAATAGTATTATCGAATAAACTGTTTTTTGCTAAAATTTCTATTTCGTGCAAATTCAATTTTTCGTACAAACGTTCAATATCTTAACTTAGAACAGAGTTTTTATTTTATTTATTTTTTATTTATTTTTTTTATTTTTCATTGACTGAAATTCGTACCACGCAACTCCAAATATAATATTAGTATTATTATAGTTAGCTTTGCAATTGAATAAGTATGAGAACTTTATTAATTTGTGGTTCTCTATTACCAAGGTGCCCAGCTTCCTTTTATTCGTTAATAGTAAATTTATGAAATTGCTTATTTACTGTAACGTAATAAAGGCGATCCCCTTATCTGGTGTTGTCCCAAATGGGGCCCTCTGATGATTCCATCAATGTTTCAAGGGGGGGGCTAATATACAGGAAAAGGGTGTTTTCTGAGTACATGATTTTTAAGAAGTGCAATTCACGAAAACAAGCATAGAAGAATGCAGTTTGTGGATTTAGCCAATTGCACGAATATTCAACAAAAGGTAAGTAAAATTTCAATACGTTAATGTTCAATTAATGGTAAAAATTAACTTCAAAATACGCATTTTTTGTACTCTTTGTATCTGAGAATAAAGCCAATTTATAGAAGTTTGGATTCGAGATTCAGTTGAGTTTGTCATTTTGCTATAAACTAAAATAAAATTAAGCATTCAAGCAGGCGAGTACATGTAGTTACAGAGCATACATTTTCAGATGCAAGGAAGATGTGGTGTCGTATGCGTCCGACGATGATGGTGACGAGACAGCTGAGGAGATTTTGATCGAAACGGTGGCGGACCATAATTTCCAGTGCGAGGTGTGCGCATTAGTCTTTCCCGACCGCGCTGCTTTTCTTGAGCACCACATGTCGCACTTTGGTTCGCGATTTTCGTGCTGTCGCTGCGGTGGTTCATTCAAGAACACAACCGAACTCTATCAGCACTATGAGCTACATAAGCTCGAAGCCACGCCGTACATCGTCGACGAGGGCGACGAAACCACGCTAGAGTCGTCTGACTTTGTGACCGTCACGCATGATGAACAAGAGACGGGCGATGAAGGCCAAGAACATGAGGAAGAATTGACGGAGACGACGACCATATATGCGGAAGAGGTGCTCTACGATGACGAACAGGTAGAGGCGGTGATTAACATTCCCGGTGACGGTTGTGGCGTGCAGCAAGAGCTGATGTACATTGTAGATGATGATAATCAGTGCATTAATGAGGTGGTGATTGAGACTGCCGATAATAGTGCACGTTCAACTCAGAAAGAAATCAATCGGTCGATTGTGGAGGTGGATCATGGGTATATAATTCCCTCATGTTTTCGAGGCCAGCTTGAGACTAAGAAACGGCCCTCCGGTAGCAAAAAGGAAGTGACGACTGTGGTGCAGGTCACTGCGGCTCCGAAGATAACTGAAGCTAAGACCCAGGTTATATATGAGGAAGTTCAAGAAGACGAAGACATTGCACCGAAAGTAAAGCTACCCTCGGTGCCAAGGAAACGCCATGACGTCCCCGATTTCTCTGCAACCAATTGTGAGGTTGTGCATCCCAATTGCGATGTAGATATTCTGCACTATAAGTGTGTGCGATGTGAACAGTTGTTTATCAACAAGTTTGTATTTGTTAGACACATTGAGAAGGGCAAGTGCTACATTAATAGTTGCGATGTTTGTCCGGCGACTTTTACGAAGAATACCGATTTTTATAGTCATTATGTGAGCACACATGCGGAACGTGCGATTTGCAATTTTTGCTTCCGGACATTTATGTACGAAAAGAATGTTAAAGAACACATGCTACGCCACTTGGATCAATTTCGCCATCGCTGTGAGGAGTGTAACAAGGGTTTCTATACCGTACGCGAATATCGTAATCACTATAAGAACAGACACATGGGTATCCGACACAAGTGTGCAGAATGTGGACGATCCTTTGCTGATGAATACTATTTCAAGAAACATATCGCCACTCATGGTTTGACGATAGCCACCGAAATTGTACAAATCTAGATCCGCACCTGATCTCGAAGGATCGTTTTCCAAAGTTACGCAAAATTATGCAAACAGTTAAATATTGATTTTGTATATAGTATATTCACTTGTGTATTGAAATAAAGACGTATTTAAGTAATTGTCGTTTTCTGAATTCACTTTGTACGTTATACACTGAATTTTGTAAAGTTGTTGATTTGTGATCTTAGCTTTGGAATATTGTATGATTTGATTTTGTCCAATGTCTTGCCTAAATTTTGTACGATTGGAATTGGATTAAATGGCGTACTAACGGCGTATTATTTTCAGGTCGGCTCTGGATTATGCGAGTGTAAAGTCTCAGTACGGACTGAAAGAGTGTATTGTCTTTGTCGGCAAATCGTCCGACTTCGATCACAAACTATATCGGTTTATGAAAACGCAGGCGTACTGTGATGTAGATACAAGCAACATTGTGGCGTCGACGCGGCTCAAGTATAAATGCGAGTTTTGTACGGTCAAGTTTCGGGACTATTCCAGTTTATCGCAGCATATGCGCGATGATCACCGGGACGACTATGATGGCTCATCAGTCAGTTCCCAGTCGAGTGCCGAGCTCTACGAGCCGGAGGACATGGAGGATGATTCGCAGTCCGGCGGCGAGTTATCCGATACGGAGGCGAAGCCATCCAAGCCACAACCGGCGAAGAAGACAAACGTCGACGGAGCTAGTAATGAGAAGAACGCAGGTGGACGCGGGAACGCAAAACCCTCCAATGAGGGTGAAGTGATAATGTGGGAGCAGCCGAGCGCGATCAAAAAGTGTTTGAAGTGCATGCAGATCTTTAAGGACAAACGTCACTATGGTGAACATTTGAAGACGGTGCATAATGTGTTTGCTTGTATGCTGTGCCCACAGGCGTTCTACTCGGAGACGAATTTCACCGAACATATCAAGAAAGTGCATCAAAAGTGTTCGGAGAAGTGGCGGTGTACCATTTGTAATTTGTCATTTACCGACTTTTGGAACCTCTCTGAGCATAATTTTGCAGTTCATCGACCCATGTGTAACCAGTGCCCGCGAGAGTTTCCCGACGTTAAGTCGTTGGTGCATCACAAAACTTATAAACATTCCGTAGACCCAAATAATATTTGCAAAGACTGTGGCCTTACCCTGCCTGACAGACAGTCCCTCGTGGATCACTGCCTCCAGCATGGGTATTTGTATTTCTCGTGTGAGAAATGTAGTGATTCGTTTACAACCAAAGCAGCATACTTGAAACACATGCAAACAGCGCATGTTGGTGACCAGCCCAGTTCACGGGTCTTGCATTTAGATAAACGATTGCGAATTAATGCCACGAAGAGGATTCTTCCGCAACCTCCACTTATTGCGCCACGTTCAAATTCGACTGTTACAGTAACCGCTTCGACTGTGCTAACTAGTGTAACGCCTTCGGTACCAGCAACAACATCGACAATGAAAGTTCCCATTCCTCGATTGAATGGCCCACGACCCAGTGCGTTGATTGGCGGTGCCAATACATCTACGACGTTAGTTCAGGTACAGAATGCGACCACCGGTCAGAAGGAGCATAAACTGTTGGTGGTGGAGAAGGATACGAATAAAGCGTTTCTTGTTGCGACTGTGATGCTCAACCAAAACGGGCAAGTCAAGTATGCAGTCTCCGAGAATGCTGTTCCGGAGCCTGTGACTATCAACAATCCGCTTCCAACAATGGTGACGAACGTTAATCAGCCACCATCGATTGGGAACATTCAATCAACGATTGGGAATATTCAACCAACGATTGCTCCGCAACAAATGGGAAATATGCAGCCCACAATAGCTCAGCAATCTATTCAGAATATTCAACCAACAATGACTTCACAACCCATCACCAATATGCAACCGACTTTGACTTCTCAACCAATGACCAATATGCAACCGACGTTAACTTCCCAACCAATTACAAATATTCAACCTGCAATGGCACCGCAATCAATTGGAAGTATTCCCATCACTCAACCCATTACGATCATTACGAATCAACTCGGTGCAACAGTCGTACCCCAACCAACTGTAGTTTCTAGTGGTGTTCACTCTAACATTAATCAACCAACATTTGTCATGTCTTCTCTGCCAAATACCTCAGCGATACGTTTTACCAACAATTTACCACCTCGATCACCAAATATAGTTCCACAACAAATAAACCCGAAGCTGAGTTCCCAAAACCCACAAAATGTAGTGCTAAATAAATTACTCCCTGTGAATCATATGATACAACCAAAAATAATTGCGATTAGCAGTTCTGGTGTGAATACTCCTACGCAAATGGTTGCAAAGCCACCACCTTCGAAAGTCTCAATTCCGCGGGTTGTGAAACAGTATGGTCGGCAGTATGCGGCGAAAAAAACGGGATCAGTTACCCGCGTGATAAAAATAGCTGCAAAACCTCCAGAAAAGACTGATATTGAGGAGATGCCTAAACTCGAAATTCAATCGGTGGTCGGTGGTTCGCAAGCGGTAGCCAAGGTAATCAACGCGCGTTTGGATGGCAAGAAGTCTGTGACGGATGAATCGGCTCCAGTTTTAATAGCTGAGAGTAACGATGCGGGACGGCCCAAAATCTTTCTGAAACCACTCAACCAACTCCTGGAGAAGCCGTTAACACAGGACCCGCTGGCCTTGGACTCTGGATCAAAGCCAAGTATGTCTTCATGTAAGTTTGTCGAGACAGTTTTAAAGAAACCAGCAGCGACGTCAATATCCCAAGAGATCTTGGACGTCGACGCTGACTGTAATCCAAGTACGTCTAAAAGTAATTCAATCAAAGAATCGAGTAGAGATGTAGTAGCAGATGATTTGTTGAGTTATACGCTTGAATGGATGGGCAGAGATACATTTTACAAGTGCAAGCATTGCTCGTTTCGTTTTAAGAAACTTACCAAAATAGTGCAGCATCAGCAGCTCGTCAAGTGCAAGAAATGTTTGTACACCGGCTGTTATAAGGCGATGGACGATCATTACAAGGAAGAACACAAATTGAAGTGCCAGTGTATGACTTGTGGACGCTCTCTTTCTGGCTTCAAGGCACTGCGTGCCCACAACAAGACCCATTTTTGCGTCAAGTGCAAGAAATTTTACGTGGATCTATCAAAACATCAGACTATGCTGGTGTGCTTCCTCTGTAATCAGTTTTTGTGCACTGCCAAAGATTTATCAAGACATTACTATTCGGTGCATCACACGCCTGCCGTGTGTACGCATTGCAAACTCATTATGACTGATACAGACGCGCTTCAAAAGCATAAAAAGGATGTGCATTATTGTAAACCTTGTAATTCGTTTCAGCCGGATATGACACTTCACAATTGTAATCAACTTCAGCAGTAATAAGAAGTCTACATATTTGTTGTGTTGTTTTCATTTCTGTTCCAATAAATTTACGTAGCGCTAACATGTTGGCGTTTTGTTGATGCAGATGATACGAATGTATTGTGCATGTACTAATAAATTTATTTTTAGGGTTCTAGGGGAAGCGGACGCTAATGAAGTGAACTGGATGAAGATCAAGCAAAACAAATCACCAACAAAGAAGAATATCATTAAGTCCTCTTATTCACAGGAGAAGAATAGGGAGGATGGAACGAAAAATTCTATGATGGAAATTCATTCCATTGTAAGTGGGTCCAATGCGGTGACTGAAGTGATGAATACTTGTGTAGAAGAGGAACCACACTCAGGAAAAAAGAAGGTGAAGAAGAGTACTTTGAAAAACCTTGATTTTGCTAAGCAAGATGGAAACAATTCAACTGAAACAACCATAGAATGCGAGAAATCATCACCAAAGTACATTGAAAAAAAAGGCATGTTTGTGTGTTTGGCGAAAGACTGTGGAATGAAATATCGGACCCTGAAAGCTATTAAGTTGCACCAACGGCGTCATGTGTTGGGAGATTCGACATTGGAAAAAATCATAATTAATGAGCCAACACCAACATATATTTTAAAGAATGACATGTATGTGTGTTTAGTGAGAGACTGTGGAATGAAATATCCCACCGAGAAAGCCATTGAATTGCATAAACGTCGCCATGTATTGGAAGACTTGGATCTACCTCCAAAGAAATTGGCGAAAGACTCTGATGAAAAGGGGACACCGACGACCGAAGAAATCGTAGTTCCAAAGAAAGCTCCGAAAATTGAAAAACTTCCGAAAGGTGATTCTGAATTCTCGTTCCCATCGTCTCGTGTAAAACCACCGACGTTTGTTATCAGACGAAATTTGCGTTCCACGGGATGTCTGGACACCAGTGACCCGAATCCTAAAGAAGAAGAAGAAGAAACGACTATAGTGAAGACGGAAGAAAATCCTGTCAGTGTGACAAAGGATAAAAAACCTCTAGACCCCCTTGCTTGTCGTATTTGTACACGCCGTTATAAAGACGATATAGCCTTACAACGGCATATTCGAAACACGCATCATGCACCCTTAAAGTGCGAACTCTGTATATCGAAGAAGATGAAGAGCCGACGATTTAGGACGCATAAGAGCTTTGCGGAGCATATGATGAATTCGCATCGGAAGGACGGGAAGTTTACGTGTAAGGAGAAAGACTGTGAGCAGCAATTTGCGTCGCTTGATGGTTTTAGTCTGCATATGCGTCGCCATCGTGGCGAATACAAGCACAAATGTCCGGATTGTGGGCGCGAGTTTTACAAGGACGATGCTTATCGCCATCATCGCGAGTCGGTGCATGAAGGCGTGCGGTACATTTGCGATGTGTGTGGCTCGGTGATACGTGGTCGACGCTACTTTAGGGAGCACGTGGCGAACCATCAGCGATTGAATCCGATGACGTTTGAATGCGAGGTGTGCCACAAGTTTTTCAGCACACAGAATGGCCTGAAGTTGCACATGCGTATACATACTGGTGAAGGGTTTATGTGTCACATGTGCGGTCAGAAAAGCTCGCAATATGGTCATCATAAACAGCATTTGCGTACACACGAGAATACGAGGCAGTCATTTGTCTGCGAACAGTGTGGTGCTAAGTACATGCATCACGATTCATTCTTTGCGCATATGCAACGAGCACATAAATTTGCCCCGCTGAAGTGTACCCATTGTACTGAATCGTTTGGTACCCGTCACAAACTTCTTGTCCATATGCACACGCATGATGACATTGAAAAACCTTTGGCGTGTACCTTCTGCGATCAACGCTTTTTGGATCTGAATTTTCTAAGAGCACACGTTAATAAAGTGCATATTGAAAAATCTGAGACGAAGGTGGTGCTTCCACGAAAGAAGCGACGACGTGTTACTTCTAGCAAGACATTTGTTTGTGTCGTTTGTAATGACGGTTTTGCTAGCCATGAATTGCTGCGTGAACATTTAAAGATTCACGAAGAGGGTAAAGAAGTTGAGAATGCTGTCGCAGCGACGTTTATCTGTAATTACTGTAATGGGACTTTTGCTAATATGGTTGAGTTGAACGAGCATTTGGTGACTCATCGCACCCCAGACTTGCTGATACAGAATTCTTTGTAGACGTGGAAGATTCTACACAAATGTTAAAATGTTTTATATTGGAGGGTTAGAATTAGAGCAAATTAGGCTTTAATTTATATTATAACAAAATTATATAGAACTAATTTTTTGTCCCAAATGATTGATGATCCTCCATTATGCAAACTTTATGAAATAAATGTTTTCGAGTAACTTATCCAAGCCGAAATTGTAGAAACAGAGATTGTTAATTATTTTTGTACACAGTTTTTACATGAATAAAAAGTTGTCGAAACGTGAACGGTTGTCTGAAATGCAATTGTTTCTCGGTGATGTAAATGTTGGTGACAGTAATAATTTGCGCACATTTTTAGGTCGATAACAATGGCGCAAAAGCAGCAGTACATCAAAACCGTGCAGGCGGTGAATGGACGATATCCGTGCAAGTGTTGCGACAAACACTTTGCGCATAAAACCAACCTCGGCCAGCATCTGCTCACGCACATCAAGAGTGAGCAGCATCGTATGCGTTGCCGAATTTGCAAGAAAACGTTTGTTAGTTCGTTCCTCGTTACGCGGCATATGAAAACTGTGCATAATGAGGACAAGATGAAGAAGTGCGATTACTGTGGAGAGAAGTTTCGATTTCTACAGGCGCTTAAAACGCACAAGTGCCCTAATGGGTATACAAGTCGCCAGTCGGTGATCTGCGATATTTGTGGCGATATTCTCGGTTGCGAAGAGTATTTGAAATCACACAAGCTGCGCAAACACGAGGGAGTGAAATTTGATAAACGGCGATACCGCAAGTTTGTTTTCTGTGAGATTTGTGGGAAGCAAATGTATAAGGACCATTTGAAAATGCATATGAATATTCATCTGAATATTAAGCCGTTTGCGTGCACTTTTTGCCCAAAATCGTTTGTTTCCAAGGGAAGATTGGACGAACATATTCGGACACATACAGGACACCGGCCCTATGTTTGCGATATTTGTGGGAAAGGATTTACTCAAAGGCATTGTGTGAAAACGCATAAAGGAAGTGTTCATGGGAAGGAAGCGATACAAACAGTGTGATAATTTATTTATTTGTTAAGGACTATGGAGAGTTTACTATTATTCTATCAAGGAAACGAAAAAATTACCAGTTTTTAATTTTCAAAAATTTCAGCCTTCCATAGCTCTTAATTTGTGCTCATTTTATAACAGCATTTACCTGATTTATTTGTATAGCATTTAAAGTAGACTTATACTGAATAAAGTTTTTGATAAAATTGTGATTTACTTTTGCGCATGCAATATGTCTATGATGTGCATTTTGGTAACTCTTCGTGGTACTAATGACAAACATTTGATTTTAGTAAAATAGCATCGCTCGGCGATATAAAAAAGTATATCGCATCGTTGCGCGTCGGCAAGGGTGCGGTGTATCCGTGTTCTGTTTGTAAAAGTAGCTACCAGCGAAAGACGTCGCTGAAAACGCACATGTGTACGCACCTCGCCGATCCGATGGTGAAGTGTCCCGAGTGCGCGCAAATGTGCCGCAATCGGCTGCGACTATGGCGGCACCTTTACGAAGTCCACAAGGACGAAACGCGGCGGCAAGTATGCCACGTGTGTGGCGAGCGATTTATTTTCCAGCGCGATTTACTCAACCACAAGTGCCCAGATGACTACAAATTCATGGAAAAGTGTACGCTTTGCGACACGATTCTCAACTCCCACAAGGCTGTACATCAGCATATGAAATGGCACAAAAACGCGGATAAGTCGTTTATTTGCGATATCTGTGGGCAAACGCTGACGACTAAAGGAAATCTGAAGTTGCATAAAATGGCAATTCATGAAGGAGTGAAAATTAAGAAAAGGCGGATTAAGCACGATCCGAGGTTTTGTGAACTATGTGGGAAGACGGTCAGTCATGACTTGTTCAAAACACATATGAATATCCACAATGGAATCAAACCGTATAAGTGCAAATATTGCGAGAAGGCATTTCCCAGTTATTTGCGATTAAGGGAACATGTAAGGACGCATACGGGTGAACGACCTTATGTGTGTACGGTTTGCGAAAAGGGATTTTCACAGAGCCATTCGCTGAAAACGCACATGAAAAGTGTGCATAACTTGATTAAACCGAGAGGTCCGATGATGAATGCGTCGGCAATCAGTGAAGAGATTGATGCAACATAGTTGTATTTAATTTTTTTAAATATAACAAAATACATTTCCATTTCAAATGTGATCAAATATGTCTTTTACTCCGCATTTGTAATTTGGTTTGAACTTTATTCCTTAAGTGCATTGAAGATTATTTATTATATTTACATACAATTAATATTGTAATAACGTGACTTAAATTAACAATATTAAGTGGCATTGGAATTTTACTTTGACTTTAGTGTCCAACCATATACTGAATTATTGTTAAGATGATTATTTTTTATTCACTACAGAAACGGTCGGCAACCTGTTACCCGCTTTTCTCACTTTGCAACGATTGTCAATAATAATCTGTATCCTTAACATTACTTCATTATTAAAAGAGATGCCACCCACTGCAATACATCATACTTCTTATTAACAAAATTTCAAAACAAAAATTTACAAATGTCCTCGATAGGTCTTAAATTTCAAGTTTCGGTGCGATTGAAGAAAGCATAGATTTTGAAACATGAATACAGAGAGGCAAGTTTGTATAAATTGTGCCATTATAAATAAAAACAAAAGATATATCCCCAAATGAAATAATAAATCTTTAATGAGAATATTTTTTAAGGATTGAATAAATATATACATAGCAAACCCAATTATATTTTCCTATTGCTGTATAACTAATTGTTACTAATTAAAATTGAATTTTAGGACAAGAGGCAGACCACGAAAGTATTTTTGCAAGATTTGTATGACGGGCGAGCCGTTGACGAAGGATCAGGCGAACACGCACTATCAGCTCGAGCACAATATTACACACTTTCTCCTATGTCCGCTGAGCAAGTTTGTGCGCGTGTCGCCCATATGCGAGATATGTAAAGAAGAGTTTGGCTCCTATAAAGACTTGGAGGCGCATCTCGTGGACCACGATCGGCTCTACAACTGCGCACTCTGTGAGAAAACGTTTGCGACAATGGTGTATTACACATTGCATCAGTTTAAACATGTGCGACAAGCGCAATGTGTGATTTGCAGCGAGAAACTCAAGAAGAAAGAGCATGTTACAGTACATTATGGGAAACATGGCGAACATTATAAGCCATATCGTTGTCAGGAACTGGATTGCGGTATGCGTTTTCCCGATGCAGAGAGCTGTAAAGCACATGGGAAAACCCACCGACGAAAGACGAAACCCAAAACGAAGTCCTCGGAACCAGTCAAGTTCCAGTGCGAAAAATGCGCACAGTTCTACGCGACGCCTTGGTATCTCAAAACACATTTGGAGACTGTGCATAAGGAAATAGCCTACGAGGACTTCAAGTGTCCGGTGTGCAACAAAATCTGCAAGGGAGAGGCGGCGTTGAAAAGGCATAAACGTCGTGCTCATAATACTCCACATCAGGTGTGCGATATCTGTGGGAAGAGCATCAAAGCTTCGCAAATGAATCTCCATCAATTACGACATGGTGATAAGACTTTTGCATGCCAATTTTGCGATAAGATGTTTGCTATTCGTATGGCTCTGGTAGAGCACGAACGTATTCATAATGGGAAGAAACCCTATCCATGTAAACACTGTGGGAAGGGATTTTCACAAGCTGGGAGTCGAAGGATTCATGAACGACTGCATACGAATGAAAGGCCGTACGTGTGCGAACTTTGTGGTAAGGCATTCACTTCTGGGGGTATGTTAAATGTACACAAGAAGAAATGCATACCTAAGTTGGAACTCATTTAAATCTTAAGTTGTAGTTTTTATAAATAAAGTTATTCTTCCTTCACGTATAGGCTATATAGCCTCTTTTCCTATAAACTAACCGAATATTTCTTAACCTTGCGCATCCACCACTTTTTAACATTAAATTTCCTTCGTTGGAAACCTATATCTTGTCTATTTATGTTTGCATTATTAATATTTTGTGATTTACATTCGATCGATAATGTTTTATTTGTTATTTTACTCGATTTAAACGTCTTTACTTCATTTAAAGATATGGACCCTTTCGAGGGTACCTCTTGGGATAATAGGTATTGTCGTACTAAAATATTTTGTGACTAAACAATTTCTAAAACAACTTAGGAATGTAAGTATACTTTACACATTCAATTCTCTAACTAATATGTATGTTTTTAGATTTCACTCCATCTGTTGATGAAAATATACAGAAACGTACCAACTACAAAATTAAAAATTCAAGAAGATGTGTAATTCTCTCGCAAATAAACTTCTATGGATTGTTACTTAATTTTTTATGTTTGTTTTATTTTGGTTTTTGGGTGACTTTTTATAAAACAAATGCTTTACTTGTTTGTGATAATTGTATTAATATATGTTGCAATTTTAGACTGGATGATGTTGTTGAAGAATACCTGGAAAGGAACCCCGACGAAACGACCAAATATTATTGCTATTTGTGCAACGTTCTGGATCCGATGTACGATTCCGAAGAGTTAATTAGACATTTTTACGTCTCCCATCCCAAGCATAATGTGCGTTTCTGCAAGGCGGAAAAGTTCTACAACTTGAAGCATGCGTGTGATCTATGCGATGCCGAGTTTCACACATACTGGATGATGGAATTACATCTGAAGGAGAAACATGGCCACCAGTATGTATGCCCGTTCTGTGGGATGAAATTTTTGCGACCGTTCCACTTCTCACGGCACGTACTCGAATACAAACATTTGAATATGTCTAAGTGCGAACTGTGCCCTTTCGTTTTCGTAGACACGGCTGATATTGTTAATCACTATACCTGGCACTCTAAGAGCTTGCAACCGTACAAATGTTCTTTTGGGGATTGCGAGGGCCGTTTCGCGACGATGCAACAGCTGAATGGCCATAGGCGAAGCGAGCATAAAAAGTCGTTCAAGTGCAAGCAGTGTCCAAAACGATTCTATTCGAAAGATGAACATGATGTACATGTTAAGGTTGTGCATGCTGTAAGGGAGAAACCAATGTTCTATACTTGCCCGAGATGCTTGAAGAACTATAAGTATAAATTGGTTACTTGTGGTCGAAGCAATACTCCTTCAGATATCCTATCAGAGTTCGGTTTATTCTCTCTGAATTAATAATGATTCTTGGTTTGTAATTAATTGTAACATTTTTTTAACGTACGTTTTTTTATCAATTTTTTTTCTATAAATTTATATATTTACAAATTAGTATAAGCCCATCAGAATAATTTATTTCTGATTTTAATTAAGGGGATGGATGGTCTCTCAAAATTAATAAGAGAGCGATCATAAGACAATATTTTTAGGTTTATAATTAATATTAAAATACGTTATTTTTTAAACCTAAATTTGTTTGCCAAATTATTATCTTTTAAATTAATATTTGCGCGTCCAGCTCATAATTTAACGTGTATCTCTGGTGGTAATTGGCGC
Organism: Weissflogia rhopalogaster; assembly: GCA_019419845.2. Lineage (NCBI taxonomy): Eukaryota > Metazoa > Arthropoda > Insecta > Coleoptera > Staphylinidae > Weissflogia > Weissflogia rhopalogaster. Next base: position 16,622 of record WSZQ02000014.1, read on the forward strand.
TGCCCAATGTACACATTGGTAATGTGTTTAAATCAGATTACTGTATTCTAATGTTACGTACACGTGTTCAGTCTGTTTTTTTACCTTCCAATAAAACTACACGATTGTCCAGAAAATGTTTACCACCAGTGCCACATGCTTTCAGATCTGCTTATACCATAAATTGTATATGTTCGCATATATTTAACTTTTAAATGTTTTACATCAATATGCATCAAATATGTAACACTGGTGGAACACACCTCACGTTAAAAAGATTTTAGAATATTTCTAATGTTATTATTTCTAATGTTAATATTTCTAATGTATAAACAATTTCTGTATTGTTAGTAGAGTGAATAAAATTAAGTCCGTTTTTTTCTTTATTATAGGATATGTTTAGGTTCAGCAATTTCATACAAATTCTCAATGGAATTTCACTTTTTCTTTTCTTCGGCAATAGAATTACCGCAAAAATTGCCAACGCGAAAGCAAAATGATGAATTGTCTTACGATGAATAAACGATGTAAAACTAAGCAAACAAATCGCAATGATGTGAACTAATGATCGTAATTTTTGTGTACACACAAACACCATTGTTACAATGTACCAAGCAAGAAATGAAATAGTACTGAGTAGAATGTATACTAACATGTATCTTTTTTAGGGAGATTGATGATGTTTTAACTCCAATAATAACTATTTCCGAAGTGAAAAAGAAGAAGCGTGGACGACCGCGTAAAACGGACGCTGAGAAACAGGCGGCCAAGGATGCCAAGTTGCAGGTGGATGTAAAGAAGGTGAAGGCGAAGAGCCGAATGCACTCGTGCGAGGTGTGCGGCAAACGCTTCAAGACTAGCCAGATGATGAAGCAGCATGTGACGAACTTCCATTCAAACATCTATAACTGCAACGAGTGTGCCGAATCGTTCAACACACCACTGGAGTATTCGCTGCATATGCGTACGCACACCGAAGAAACGAATCCGAACTTCCAGTGCGTGCTCTGCGATTACGAGACGCCGGCGCTCGATGAGCTGAAGCACCATCTGAAGAAGTGCTCGGACCGTGCACCGCGCTTCACCTGCACGATCTGCAAAAAGGGCTTCAACGTACGTACGTGGTACCTGGAGCACGCCAACTACCACACCGGCGACAAGCCGTTCGTGTGCGAGATCTGCGGTAAGGCGTTCATCTACTCACGCTACCTCTCCGCACATCGCTCCACGCAACATAAATTCAACGGTGAGGAGAAGAAACTGCACCACTGTACGCTCTGCGACAAGGTCTACCAGCATCGCAACTCGCTCGCGATCCACATGAACACACACACGGGCAACGGCGCCGTCTGCGATATTTGCGGTAAACTATTGTCAAGCAAAGAAAAGCTGAAATTCCATATGAGAATTCACAGTGGCTACAAGCCATTTAAATGTACTTATTGTGAGAAGGCGTTTATCAAAAAGACGATCCTTGTGGAGCACATACGCATCCACACCGGCGAGAAGCCGTACCGCTGCGAATACTGTCACAAGTGCTTCTCGCAACGCAGCAGTATGGTGACGCACGTGCGTGGCCACACCGGCGAGCGTCCGCACGTCTGCCATTTCTGCGGCAAGGGTTTTGTCGCCAAGGCGATGCTCAATTTGCACTTTAAGACGTGTAAGGGGTATAACTATCCCCCACAGCAGTAGAGCTCGACTATGGCTGCTGTTGCAGTCGCTATCAACCTTATCTTTGAGAGAAAAAAAAAAACACACAACCGAACTGAACGCGCTTTTTGTTGCGGTAGGCGTTCGATTAAACACTAATTTAGTTTGTATACTTATGTATTATCTCATCAGATTTAATGTAATACGGCACAAGTCGACAAGCAACATTTGCTTGGTTGGATTTCTTTCTAGGTAAGTTCCTATCGTCTTTACACTCGAATACATACCAATTACCGCCCTTTCACGGCGAAGGGTTGAAAAATTAAAAAACAGCCAAGGAGATTACGTGCCTCTAGCATTTAGAAATTAGTAGTAAGCGTCATTTCGTCTTTCGCCGGAAGGTTTTATTTCTATACATGAATATCATTAGGACTGTATAACAAATAAAAACGAAATTCTAGTATCAACGTTTATGTGCTAGTAGTGTGTGTTGCGTTGGCAAAAGAGGAATAAATATCTTTTGTCACATGAAATACTCGATGCTGGATACCTTTTCGAATATTTCCAGGGACATATTGGTGAATTATAACTATTTTAGTGGGCGTTGAGGGTTATCGGGACCACGCGCCTTTACATGGTCTTCAATGTTCATCATCCCATATTTGCACGTATGTTTATAGTCACCGATTTAGGTAGTACCTGAAGAATTTGCGAAGAAGGGTTTCAAAGAAGCATTCTTTATATTGGTGCCATTTTGTTAAATTGTTTGGTTGTGGTTCTAAACAAATAATCACTTCCTAAAGGTCTTCCTGGTGATATATAATTCATCCAGACTACAGAAGAGTGATGCAACTTATAATAATTACAATTATGATATCTGTATTTGAGTGATCAATTAAAGATAGTCCTCAGACGATGGTTTGTCGTCCAACTGTCTTTTGTAAATATTTTCTCGAATATCTTTCAGGAAACTAATCTAACTTTATATGCTTAATTTGTTAATGAAAAAAGTCTAATAAAATATATTTGTAGGTTGCCCCTGAAACGCAAGGCCGGAAGACCGCGTAAAAACTTAGTGGTACCATCAACAGTACCCTCAGGAGGTACTATAAGTTGTGAGGTGTGTTCGATGACATTTAAGAATGAACGCGGTCTTCAAGTGCACGCCAAAAAGCACATTGGTAACTATAATTGTCCGCACTGTTCGGAGGGATTCAAAAAACCATTGGATATCATTCTCCACGCACGCCATAGTCATGGCAACGATAATGGCACCTACGAATGCATTTTCTGCAAGTTCATAACGGAGCACGCGAATGAAATGTCGCAGCACCTGAAGGTGAATCATGATAAGGTGCCCAAATACACGTGCACCCTTTGCAAAAAGGGATTCAACGTTTACAGTTGGTTTACGGAGCATGCTAATTTTCACAGCGGTGAGAAGCCTTTCGTCTGTGAGATGTGTGGTAAAGCGTTTCCATATTCGCGTTATTTATCAGCGCACAAGACGAGTATGCACTTTGAGGATCAGCATGGATATGCAAAGGTGCACGAGTGTCTCATCTGCAAGAAGACATACCAACATCGCAATAGTTTGCTGGTGCATATGAATACGCACACTGGAAATGTGGCGATTTGTGATATCTGCGGCAAGTCGTTGTCGAGCAAGGAGAAGCTGAAGCTGCATTATCGAATTCACACTGGTTACAAACCGTTCAAATGCCAGTTCTGTGAGAAAGCATTCACGAAGAAAACGATCCTTGTCGAGCATGAGCGTATACACACCGGTGAGAAACCATATCAGTGCGAATACTGTGAGAAGTGCTTTTCGCAACGTACCAGTCTTGTTATTCATATTCGCAGTCATACAGGCGAGCGGCCATACGTTTGTCATTTTTGCAATAAGGGGTTTGTTGCGCGTGCAATGTTAAATATTCATTTTAAGTCGTGTAGGGGATATGATCAGCAAGGAGGTTAAGTAGTTCAACAAATTTAATCCGAAAGTTCAGAACGGAAATAAAATCTTATTTTAATTGTATATATTATTGATATCTACTAGATGTTCTGATTTTAGGAAGGCAACAGTTATCTAAGGTAAGTCAATCTTTATTATTACGTTTATTTTTAGTCGTCTTTGAAGGGTACCTATGTATCATTATTATAAAGCTTCCATAAAAGCTTGCCACGATCGTTTTATTTGCGGCGAGTGGTTTGATTTCCTGCCAAGATTTGTTTGCCCCCATATTCCACTTTTCCCTTGACAGAACTCGGTCACCTTATTCTTGACCCTTGTCCCCCAATGAATTATAATTGAATGTTATATGTCGCTTACTTAGATCTATTGTAGGAGGCTTTCATGCGATAATAATGATGTCGCGGACTGTTTCGCGAGAAATAGTGTGACTACTCCCTTGCATTAAACAATGAAGTGATGTAATTGCTCGGACAGAGGCTTGGGAGCCGCTATGTTACCTCCATCATAATGATGCTAGAGCCTCATTTGCATTCAATGCCTCCACGTTAAAAATAGCTACCATTGTAACAATTGAAGCCAATGTATACTTCATTTGGCCGCGCTGATAAATAAATCCAAGTGTTACGATGGTTCCGTTCCCGCCACCATCCGTAGACCAAATTTCGGCTTTTACTGTCTTCAGAAAGTTTCCGTCCTAATGTGAAATAAATTTGTCTATAGTTTGGCCATATCCCAGGCATTCTATTTCCTTGTAATGGTACCGAGGCTTCTTCAATAATGGTTGCATACCATTCCAAAGGAGAACTAGAACCACCTTATTAGAATTTTCACATACTAGGAGCATATATTGTTGTAAATTGAAAAAAAAAAAACAATCACTATAGAAACCCAATAATCGATGTCAATTACTTTAACGATATATTTCCTTAACTATTGCACACGTCTTTACTGTCAAGTAGTATTTTACTATTTGACAACGTCGGACACAAATGGGGCGAATTTAAAGAAGGGATCCACTTTCAAACACTAACGAGAAAAAAGACCGGTGGTTTCGCGTAGCGATCCTAGCAAGGGGCATACACACAACGAAAGGGACTTTACATTACCGAGCTACAACAAACGCCCATCCAAATTAAACGATAGCGTGTGCAATTCTCAACAAAAATGGATGCCATAAATTTCGTCTTCATCATCCCCCTGGAACTGTGGACCAAAATCTTTACGTACCTACCGCGCCGTGACCGCTTTGTATGCATGTGCCAGTGCCCCAGGTGGAGGGAGGCAATGGACGTACCTTCCCTATGGAAATACATGATTGTTCGATTGGACGTAGACTTCTTCGGTAAACCCTCCATTAGAAAATCAGATCCCTTAATTTAATTCCTGACTCTTATAACAGAAGTAAGCACTATACAACTAACCATCGAGTTTTGTAAGTATATCAAGTCATTGGAGCTACGTTTTGAGTACTCGGATAAACCGATTCAGTGGATAAACTACAAAATGCTGGACATTACAAAGAGAACGTATCGATTTCTGTCGATTTTTGTGAATAAGAATCGACAGATTCGAAAATTGATCTTTAACAATTTCTGTGTGTTCTATAAAGCGAAGAAAATACTTTATTACTTAACAATGTTTTTGAGGTACTTAGAAGTGGGTAGATGAGCGTTTTCCAATCTGTTGAGAATGCCCCCTTGAGGTTTGCGAGAGTATTATAGGCCTTTTTTATATCAATAGCCATATTCACATTATTAAACGTAGGAACATTATCATAGATGTCCCTCTGGGTACACTAGCAAAGGTAGTGGTTCCCCATTAAGGGCGCAACTACAAATAGTTTGGAAACCGCAGAGTTAAATTGTTATTTTAAATAATTAAACCAGTTGATTCTTGTAGATCGCAGTGTAAAATACGATTGATCAGTTTTAACGGATCGTTTTTCACGAAAAAATCGTTTATTAAGTTATTGGCAAGCTCTTTAAGTACGAATAACCACAGTATTGAGTATCTAGACATGCAGAATTCGTACTATGAGAGAGAATACATGACAACACCAGGTCAGTATAACGTTTTGGCGAGTCAACTCACAATCTGCATCACAAGTATCGAACACTTACTGGTACTGCGCATCGATTTGAATTCATTGATCACCAACAACATTCTGAATGGTATTCTGAACAACGGATGCAAACATCTGGAGCATTTAGATATTCGTATAACTGAACATGATTTGATCAATGTGTCCAATATTAAGATGTATCCGAACAGCGTGTGGTTGAATTTGAAGAAGAAACTACCCTTCTTGAAAGTCTCAATTATATTTTGTAAGTTTACTCACATGGTGTTCATGCTCAACTTAACTTTGATATAGATAATATTGTCTATGAGTACAGCTGCTTGGATAACATCCTCACCAGGTCGATTCCGTTATTTTCACTCACATGGGTGAGTGATCGATTTTTGCTCAAGGAATTGGTAGTTACTAGCTTCAGAAAATATGCGAATTCCATCGGTGAGCTGGCTAGATTGTGGCTATAAGTAAATAATTGAATTGTTTATAGAATTTATAAAGCTTGTGATGAAGGAAAACTATTTGAATGAGTTGATTATACACGCCGTTCAGGAATGTCCTAAGGTGCGATGGTTGGAGCTGACTGGGACCATTTACAATGTGCAAGGGTTGCAGGACGCTCTTTTACAAGCCCACTTTCGGGGTGATTGCGTTATTTATGTGTACCTTTGAATATAGGGAAATTAATTATCATATTTGCAGGCTTTAGAAATTACGAGATTTACGTCAGATCGATCAAGCAAAGCGGTGAGGTAACTATATCATGTGACAGAGTATACAAGTCATCATTTAACAAAATTCTACATTGAAAAGTAATCATTGTAGTTCTGTATCTATTAAATTGATGTGTGAAATTATTAATTAACTTGCGTTTTGTTATTATTCTCTTTGATCCTTATTACAAGCGCAGGATTCAATGTCCTTTCGGATATTTGTTAAAGTTTAAGTTAAAACATTTGACATAGATGGCACTGATGTGAAATATACATATAAAGGGGATGTCGGACGCGGATTGTTAATAAAAAGTGGACAACACGTATGTCTTTCAACTTGTCATAATCACGAAGGGGATCATTCCATGCTCGTTACAGAATATACTATTACAAAAATATTTTTTAAATATTTATTTATTACATATAGTATCTATATGAAAGAAAACAAATCACATTGTTGCTAGTGACTCACCTATCAAATAATATATTAATCAAATAAGGATTTTTCAATAGTTTTGCAATTTTTGAATATTTTTGGAACCCAATGCCGGCCCACACTTTGGGAAACGCGTGTTTAATGTTATGCTGCAACCAAAAATACTTAAACGTACAATACCATCTGTCATACTTTTATCCCCACCAGTTCTACGTGAGAGACTTTCCAAACACAACAAAACCAAAAGTCAACCGATTGCGTCAATAAACACATCAGGAAATTGCGGGAAAACGCTGTGCACATTTGTGAAAATCGGTAAGCATGTCTGAACACGAAGAACAAACTCAATGGAATGCAGAGAAGACGAAGAACGAATTGCAACAGCGTCCAGCGCAACAAAATGACCAAGTCACTGGAACCGTACCAAAGAACGAATCAGCCCTAGAAACCATCAAAAATATTAAACATACAGTGGCTGGTTTCCCTTACTTGGAGAAACTGCATAAACTATCAAACTATTCCAAGTGCCAGGTGAATTTCAGTTAGTACTCCACAAATGACACCAATTCATGACGAAAATCTTTTCAGAGTGAGCAATGCCCATGCACAGGATGGAAGAAAGTGGATCCTGCCATTCTTCGTCCACAGTTTACCCATCTTTGCATGTGTGAACACTCGTTGGAGATGCACGTCATGCATCTGAAGAATAAGTCGGAACAGGATTTGAATCGCCTGCTGAGAATGATTGTGGATGTTGAGAGTATGTATACAGCAATGAATCGAGCGAAAACATCAGATACATCCAAAGTGTACAGTTATTTAATTAAGGTACATATTGTCAAAAATGGTGTGATCATTTCCAATGAACATGATTTGTTTTAGTTGTTGCGAAAATGTATTTTAACATTGGAAACACCTGTGATAGAAGGACCATTAGGACAGCCCCCATTTGAGAAACCATCAATTCATAAAGCTGTTACGAATCTTGTCATGTTTAAGTTCGCTCATTTGACGCAGCAGGAATGGAATACAATGCACGAACTTGCGAAATTGTTTCTACATTGCTTGAATTGCTGGGATTTACCATCGCCAAGCAAGCAACAGCACTTTACAAGTCAAGAAGATGTTAAAGTTTATACTATAAATTATACCAGGTAGGAGACGACGTATTCACTATGCACTGAACTTTTTAGTCACAAATATTATTTCGCTACTTCATTATTATTTTATGTCCCAGGCGGAACCACCTCCAAAACTAGTTCATGCTTCCCATTTTGAAAAACGCAGTCCTAAAATATGTCTCTGTTGAAGGTGGTTTGTATTTTGTCATGTACCTGCAACATTCGATTCTCTGCGACGTTATGATACAACTATGGTATTCGGCAAAACAATGCTGCGAGCTGTGTTCAAGTGTGTAAAGAAGCAAATCATCGATCAGTTTCAACAGGGTCGCGATCGCATGTCCCCGGATAGACGAAAAATGATACTCCTGCATTTCCCCATGTTCTTGAATACGTTAGAGCAGGAAGTGTATTCGGACTCGTCACCGGTGTGGGATCCTGATTTTAAAGCACCGCCCTCCATTCATCTGCAAGCGATGATAGAAAACAATAAATTAAGAAGTAAGTGAAGGTTAAAGTCGAAGAAGTACTCGTCTAGATCGAATAGATACATTTATTCTAATACACTTTAAGTATTGCATTAAATATTATGAATTCTAGAGTCACAGGCAGCTGCAAAACGTGCATCCGAAGCGGAGGTAAAAACAGAAGTCATCTCAAACAGTGCAACAACACCAAATTGTTCACGTGAAAAAAGACGAAAACAGGACAACGAAGAAGAAGGTGATGTTGCTAATGAGACTCTCGCTGAAATCATCCAAATGATAGCCGACCCGAAATATATGACTGGTCCAGATGTAAGTAATTGTATTGGTTCGAAAAATAATAAAAACCTCACCATCATTAACTAAAACTGTACACTGAAGCTTATATGATATTGGAAAATTTTCATCATTTTTACAGTTCTTTGCTGAAGAACTACCCGCCCGTGATGAAGCCGCCAAGAAGGAGGAACTGGAGAAGCAGATTGAGTTCCACATCGTTGGCAATAGTCTCACTGAAGCCGTGTCTAAACAGACGATGCTATGGCTCCTTGACCTTCGTAACGTCATCTCCCAGCAACTACCTTTCATGCCCAAGGAGTACGTGACGCAGTTCATTTTCGATCCAAAGCACCGTACTTTGGCGCTGATCAAGGGCAATCAGCCAATAGGTGGCATCACGTTTCGCATGTTCCGCTCGCAGGGTTTCACCGAGATTGTCTTCTGCGCCGTCACATCATCACACCAGGTGAAGGGTTACGGCACTCATCTGATGAACCACCTTAAGGATTATCATATTCGAAACAATATTTACCACTTCCTCACATACGCTGATAACAAGGCGCTCGGCTACTTCAACAAGCAAGGGTTTTCCAGAGATATAAAATTCCACAAGTGGATGTATCAGGGATATATCAAGGACTATGAGGGCTCGACGTTGATGCACTGTGAACTGAATCCGAAGATCATTTACACGCAAGTAACGGCGGTGTTGAGAAAGCAGCGGGAGATTGTGAAGCAACTAATTCACAAGAAGCAGTGCACTATCACGAAGATATATCCAGGATTAACATTTTTTAAAGAAGGTGAAGCTTCTTGTCAGTAGATGATGTAGAAACATTCATAGACATTTCGTATTTTGTTCTTCTGAATAGGTGTTAAAAAGATTCCCATTGAGGGTATTCCTGGTATTGACGAAACTGGTTGGAAATTGACTGTGCGCAATACCGGTGGAGTACCGTTGGAGGAAACTCAAGATGTCGATAGTCTTGCTGCGATGCTAAAAACTGTTCTCAACTCCGTTAAGAACAACAACTACGCTTGGCCTTTTAGAGCACCGGTAGATAAAGCAAGAGTACCGGATTATTACGATATGATAAAATATCCTATGGGTATGTATTTAAACTGCACTGCATTAGTGATCTCAAAAAAAGTATGGGTATCGATGAAAATAGATCTTTTTAATCGATACTTATCTATAATTTTAAGAATATTCATCATACGTTCTTCTAATTTCATATTTGTGTATTACAGATTTACGAACAATGTCTGAAAGACTTAAAGCACGTTATTACGTATCACGGCGATTATTTATCGCCGATATGATGCGGATTTTCTCAAATTGCATCACATATAATCTACCAGACACTGACTACTATCAGTGCGCTGTGAATCTACAGCAGCATTTTCAGAATGAGATGAAAGACATCGGCTTGTGGGATAGGTAGTTGTAGTTAGTTGTAAAGGTTTCCATTTTGGATTGAAGAGTGAGATTATATGCCTTTGAGTTCCCGAATGAAGTGGTGACAATGTAAAGAAAAAAAACACAAAAGAGGTAAGATAAGAATGTTGTATATTTTAGTACAAGATTTTGATTAGGAGATAAGTACAATTGATTTGGTCAGGGAATGTTGAATATAAAAACTTTATAGCAATGTTATATATTATTCATTCTTTCCAAGGAAGAATACATCTATGAATAGAGGTGCGGATTTACTTGTTTTTGAATTTGGTTCAAAAAGAAAACTTAATATAATTAAATAAATGAGTAATTAATTATAAAAAATGAATTATTTCTGGAATCTAATTTTGCAGACGATGACGAAATATCGGTGTTTAACAACAGTGACCTTTTGCCTTAAAAGGCGTGTTCCTGAGACTTATTCACTAATTCAAATCGATATTCAAATAGTTATTTGAAATGTGTCGATAAAATGCAACATATGTGATGTATCTTTAATGCTTTCTAAGCCCTTGTTCTCAAAACATCACTAAGGCTGCAAACATGTCGATATATGAGTCATCGAAATATATGTTGAAAGTATAGTGTTGCGAAGTCGTAAGAACGGCTCTGCTATTCCAGTTATTACAACAATTCCATTTTGAAGGGCATGACCATATAGGGAATGGCTATAAATGCTTTTATTATAAGAAATTCTGCATAAAATGAAATTTAACCTAGGCAACCAAAGATACACAAATATCATAACTGCATGCGCCTTAACTCATATTTCCAGGTAGGTGTTTCCCAAAAGATATGTTTTAATTTTAATATATTATAAACTTAATGTATCCCTGTAAACATATATTTGTAATGTGTGATTAAAAAGTCACCTGCTAATATACATTTCCGGAGAATTAGATGACCTTCATTCTTAGTTCGGGTAACTTCGTTTTCCTTCGAAATAATAACCTATAACCCCGAATTCTACTATAAATCGCACCCTGGTGAAGCTGGCGTAAACAACAGCTTGATAACACCAACGGCTGCTGACGAAATGAATAGTTCGAAAGATCTAGCTCAAGTTTTAGTTAGTGATCATATAACAACCGCTGTTGGTCCTCATAAGCCACTTGATTCCGCCGATAGCGCGCTGCGTCGAAGGTGAGTACAGCACTTGGCTGAATATGCTCATAACAAACTAATCTACCTCCAGCTACTCCAGTTCGGGCCGCTCGTTGAAACGCAAGAAGTTCGACGACGAACTGGTCGGCTACAGCCCGGCCGTCTCCTCGACGCCCAAAGGCACAGTAAATATCCCAGCCAATTACCATATACACCCAAACACAACACCAACTCGCACATTTGCCCCTGTCCAGTGTAGATACTCGATTTTGTTTGCGTATAGCAAGACGGTTTTATTTTCAGCCAACTAGACCCAAACCTATAGCGAGTACTTCTGAGATTACACACATACCAACGGCTATAACAGTGTCAGCACCGATTGTTTCAACTGTTGATGTGGTTCCTGCAGTAATTGCGACGCCTCCAGTGTCTGTAACACCACCGATAACTAGTGCACAGAAAGCAAAAGGCAAAACCATGCCGAGATCAATGGCGAGCTCTTACAGACGGAGTAAGAAAGGAAAACCGAATAGTCTGATTGCTACAAAGGATTTGGGCAGATGGAAACCAACTGATGATTTGGCGCTCATTATTGGTGTTCAGCAAACGAATGATATACGTACTGTTCATCTGGGTACGAAATTCTCCTGTAGATTTACCGTGCAGGAGCTGCAACAACGGTGGTATGCTTTGTTGTACGACGAAGCTGTCTCCAGAGTGGCTGTTACTGCAATGAGGAATCTTCATCCAGATATGGTTGCTGCTGTTCAGGATAAAGCTTTGTGGAGTAATGCGGAGGAGGAATTACTTGGAACTATTAAATCCGTAAGTGTTTCTCTTTAAATATCTTAAATAGTACTTGATTTTAAAGGAGGCTTTGATGATTTTGTTTCTCATTTTCCTTCTAGTCTGCAAATCCAACAATTGAGGTCTTCGCCGATATGTTATCGCAACACCCGGAGGTGTTCTATTCCGGTAGGACTGCGATTGCGTTGCAGAAACATTGGAATACCTTGAAGCTCTACACTCTGCTACCGGACCAAGTTCGCGTGCCGGTGCACACAAACTACTCGACGAAACCACCGATGTACTTTAGCGACACGGAGGAGTTAATTCAAGACACGGATCTGACTGAACCAGCTGATGCGTGGTTGGATCGGGAATTGCGTCTGCAGCAACGGAAAAATGTTAAGGAGATTCGACAACTCGAGAATGAGATTGGCAGGTAACTGTTTTTTTTTTTACTTTACCCGCATAGTACACAAGTTAGCTTGCAATATCTGAAATTTTGAAATAAAGTCAATATGTTATTTCTGAAACGGTTCTGAAAGTGTTGCCAAAATATAAAAGAAAACTTTTGTTGTTCCGTATTTTCGACGTATTCTCGGATGTAAAGCAAAATTCCGAACTTGTCTTGGTAACCTTTTTAAAATTTTGCACATAGATATTACAGAAAATCAAATCGTGTTGCCTCACATTTTGCAGGCTTAATGTCCTCGTCGACGTCGTCACCGGCTCCTGTCCCGGTGAGATGGATGCACACACATTGGCTGTGCTTCGTGGACGAATGGTGCGTTACTTGATGCGCAGCCGGGAAATAAGCATCGGTCGTAAGGCGAAAGGTAGGATGGTGGACATTGATCTCACTCTCGAAGGACCGGCGCATAAAATTTCGCGAAAGCAGGCAACTTTACGGTAAATTGTCAATCTACATTATTCCATGGTTTATTAATTAATTTGAAAATTATTTGTTTAGGTTGAGGAACACCGGTGAATTTTATCTATCGTCTGAGGGAAAACGGCCCATTTTTGTCGATGGTCGACCTATCGCGAATGGGAATAAGGTCCGTTTGTTTGACAACGCCGTCGTGGAAATCGCCTGCTTGCGTTTTATCTTCAGTATCAATCAGGATCTTATTAGAGTGATACATAACGAGGCTGTGCGGCTGAATATGCCGGCTTGAATAGGATAATGAGAAGTAAGTTGATTTCATAATTTTATTGTTCCGCGTGAAATGAATGCGAATTTATTATCTCAATAGTTGTATAAATAATATGTATTTTGTCGGTTTTAAAATTACAAATGATTTGATAGAATTAAATAATATAGCGAGTTCTTAGAATTAAGTCAATTTTGCAATCATGTGTGAAATAAATCGATGTTGCCGAGGTTGATATTTTTCATATTAGCATTTTCTTATTTTTGTCAATTTGAGTGGACGGTAATTTTTTCATGCAAGTTTCGCCATCTATTTGACAATTTTCCAAGTTGTCAATGTTGGTAAAATAGGCTTCTCCCATACTATTTAATTGAACCATTTACTTTTATTGCCTCCTTATTAGATGGTCCTTTTTGAATCCATATAATTTATATTTTACAAAAAATTGAAAACTAATTAACAACGAAAAATATTGCACATTTCTCTCCGCGGAGAGTTGAATTTCCCTTATCTACTTTATTGCTAATTTCGTTCTTGCGATTCATACAAATGTAGTACTTACCGCAATTTTTATAGAATTGGAAATTGGAAATAACACCCGAAAGTTCTACTGCAAAATATCCACAGATTACACTATTCCGGTATATGTTTGCTGTTACCATTTTGTAATCCATTCATTTCTACATGCGAAATAAATTTTACGTTGGCATTAATCATGCCTTTCATTTGTTTTATCATTATTAATCTATTTGGATGACTATTTGTTAACAAACCTTTTTTATTTATTTTGAAGTCAAATGTTGTGGCATTTTTTGTAAAATAATAGAATAATAAAATGTTATAAAAACATCATCATATTTCTTGTGTATGGTATGGCTCCTTTCTTTTCCAAGTTTGCAATTCCCAATTCACACATTCTGTCCTTAAACTTTAGTTGCAATGTCAGAAAGAAAATATGTTCGCAATCACATAACTATGAATATTTATTAAAGTCCTACTTTGACGAGCACTGCCCGTCGTACTTACAATTAGATGAAATGAACACTGCGGGTATAATGATTAACTCTGGCACACGCCAGGTTAATCATTACGTACGATGCCCGACATTTTTACGATTAGCTCGATTTACGCCTACACTTAGAATGCTCTCCTTTCTCATATTTGACCATTTTTTCGCTGATCGGAGAAACTATCATTTTCTCCAAAAATCAGTCAAGGCTAACCCCTTAACTGAATTTTGGCAATAAAGATAGTGTCTACGAACAAGCTAAAAATTGTATCAAATAAAAGAGGACAGCATTCTACATGGGTAAATGTAAAAATATGCTGAAAAAGCTGAATAGTTTTCGAGAATCTGTTACAAATAAATTATATTACAATGAGTCTTCCATTTGTTATAAATTTCAATTCGTACAATTATATTTTAAAATATTGAAATTACTCTGTACATCAAAAACTATAGTATGAAATAGAGTTCATTTAAGTCCCTAAAAATTTGGCTAGGAGTATGCCGCTTAAGTGGCATAGAGAGTAGAGTCGATCCCTCCGAACCAGAGCGTTGTGAGTTCGAACCGCGGTGGGGTCGGCCATCCTTCCAGTTAGCTGGGTGCTCGCTGGTCGCGACTCGAACGAGCGCAGACCCCTGGGAAGACGAACTTAGCGCTTGACCATTCTATTTTGCTAAAATATATGGTTGAAAAATAAAATTGGAAAAAAACATATTTTCGTGCACCGCCCCAGGCGAGATTCGAACCCGAGACCCCCAAACACTAAACACGCACCCTACCCACCAGGCCAATCCAGACCTACACCACGGACCTTCCATGGGATAATGTAAACAACATCCATACCTTCATAGTTTCTTGGTTTCTTTCAAATGAAATCAATTTTCCCTCATGGGAAATACCTCTCCAAAAATAAGAAAATAAATTTGCAATGATTTTCGGAAATCATCTTCACCACGCTAATCCCTTGACTGTTTTTTGGCAAGAAAGATAAAGTTTCTCCGAACAAGCTAAAAATGATGTCTAATGAAAAATGATATCATTCTCTATGAGTAAATCAAAAAACATTCTGAAAAAGTTCAATAGAGGGAAAATAACAATAGTTTAAAATGTATGAAATGTTAAACTTAATTATTTCGAAAGTTAAACAAATGTTGTTTATAGTTGTTTATTATATACAATAAGTAGAGTTATAGGAATGTGAAGAAGTTAAGAAAGGCAAAAGAATATGCCAAATAAAGGTTGCCAACTATTTTATAAAAAATTTAATACCTCTTACTAGATTTATTTCTTATTTTTAATTTAAAAGAAAGCAATTTTTGATATTGTGATTGCTCAATGTAAACGCGCTGGGTAAGTAACAATAAAAATCACATCTTCAAATTAAATGTCTGTTTTAATGTTTTGTATTGAATTGTATTTTCTCTATCCTATTACGATGTTACGAACAATTTCTACTTACAAAGACATTAACATCTATTATATTTATACCTATTTTAATTTATTTATAAATGTATAATTAGTATTTATTATGTCATGATGGAATACTCATAATTCATAATAAACTCATTTTGAAATTTGTTTCATGTTCTTGAAATGTACACACATCATTTGCGCATCTCTTCAAATATTTTTCACACAAGTTGTTTTGGTTTCGACGAATCCATTAAGCTTGTCTTCGAATTTGCAAATCACTTGCATTGATTGCCGATATTTTTTTACACTTGATTTACAATTTTTTGCAGAAATAATAAAATAAAACAATAATTTACAATCATCCCTCGATCGATTCTAATGTGGCACAAATAGCAACTTAGCGTTGTTGTTCAATCATTTGGTTCGCAAAACGGAACGCATCGACAAAAATATAACATTGCACTTATCCAAAACTAAACGTATGTGTCTAAACCTAAACAGTCAGTAAAAGTAATTGTCTTGCAACTCTTTTAAGTTTTATTTCCTTTCATATGGCACTCTTGTTTCCAGCGAAACTGAAAAAAATCTATCTCAGTCTCTTTGCAACTTGTTCGCTAGAGCTCTGCTGTGTCTGCGCTATTTTTGTCGTGAAATTCAACAAGAATTGAAAGTACCTTTGAATGAATCGAAACACAAATCGGTGTTCGATCAAACGTAAATGCGTTAAAATCCTGAGGGGGGAGCCAAAAATTATATAAATTCTACATAATTAAATATAGTATAAAATATCACATGTTTACTTTAACAGTAAATGAAGTTAGTTTGAACACTACGCGTCACATACGTATCCGCCTCCTTCGTCATTTGCATAATTTCTCATTTTACTTAATTTTCTTTTATATGAATGAAATTGACGTTTCCCACATTGCGTTCACAAACTACGAGATATTGCATTATTTAGAAAATCATTGCATTACCGGAGAAAAATCATAGGTATTCAATCGGATTGATGCAAAAAGCCAGTTTTTCATCAATCCGATTTGATTATTACAAAGCGCCCCTTAAGTTAGTGAATGTAAATTTGAACTCAACATTTTAGAGAACTCTGGCTCTTTGTTCTAGCTAAATAACAAATAAAATCTAATAAATCTCAAAATAATCAATTTTACAAAACTCTCTCAAATATATATATAACATTCTCTTTATATACATGACATATAAATACAAAGTAATTTTTCTTTCAAAATACATAAACTTATCAAAAAGTTTTTGTGGAAACATTCATTCATGTGCATTATTACAACCAGCAACGCAACCTAAGTGAAGAATATATTCTCAGTAACAAATTAAGGACTCGATCAGACAAAACAAATCACGGATTTTGCAACACTTGATTTTTTTTGACGAATTTTAGAACGTTGCAATTGCCGGTTGTGTCTACTAACTGTAACTTATTTTCACTTGGTTTGGTACTATTTGACTGGTGGCTTATTGCTCTGTACTGCTTTTTTGTTTTACGTTTCTAGTACTGTAGTGTCTGCTGCTCTGGTGCTCGGCATTTAATCGGTAATTAAATTTGCATATAAGAATGCTTCTCTAAACGGAATTGATTATTGTTTAATGTGGTTTCTGAGCTAAATTTATGCGAATCTATTTGAAATTGTCAAATTTACGAAATAAATTAATGGCTTATTTTTTGTGTGCACAGACGATTTGTTCGCTTTGAAACAAACGGAATTTTGAAATAAGACGAATTTCGCCGTCGATTTGCCAAAGAGTTATTCGATAATACGACTGAACACATGGCAGCCGCCATATTTTGGAATCAATGTAAGCATGAATTATGTAAATTATGATTAGATTGTTCATATATGACGGTGATGTGATGCTAGCCTGTTAAATTTCACATCGATTCTTGGTCTCAATGTTGCAAAAATATGTTTTCTGATGAGACATAAATGCTGTCTCTCTCCCTGTCCACTACATGATTGAAAAAGTTCTGTACACGAAGAATGATAAATATTTACAAAAAACGAAATCTAATCTGGTAGTCTCCGCATTTTCCTTTGTATATATAGATTACACTTTGTAATTGAAAAAAAAAACCTTAAGTACGGTAAATATATGCACAATAAATCCGACATCCGATCGATCGATTTGAAAACCTCACCACGTGCATGATACTTTTCGCATTTAAAGTATTTATAGCAGATTTGGCAAATGACATTTTTGTTACATAGTTTTTTTGTTTGTTTGAATTATAATTAGATGCGTTCTTGAGAAACGGGCATGTTTGTTCCGAATTGTCCTTGTTCGTGTCTGTCGATTTTTGAGATCACTGCCTCGTTTCGTCTAGCATCCGCATCACATCTCTTCCTCTCTCCCACGACATTGGATCACATCATCCTGTCTGTTTCGCAAGACTGGGACGCGCAAAAAGCACAGCAAGGTTTTGTAAAAACAAAAACATGAAGATATACACAGTATAATACAATATTTCAGCATCGCGCGCATGCGTCACGCGGTGACGAAATTTTCCACGCATTTTCCTGCGCCCTTACCAAACCCGCCTATCCGTTTCCCGAATAAATATGAAAAATATCTAGATATGTTTTATTTACATGATCTCGAATCCGAATGCAAATAAACCGGGTATTTTTATAATTATCTATGCGAAACGTGGAAAGTGCAGGTGGCGGCGTGTGGAAATGCGCTACCGCGCTTGCGCATTATGTCGAGGCTCGTGCGACTGTCTCTCAGCGTGCCCGTAATACGCGTACGGTACCATCACCTCCTTGTGCACAACGATCCCTGGTGGCAAACGTTCTCAGGACGCAATCAGTTCGTTGCTGGCGGTCGGCACGCACGCGACACCCTGTGGGCTATGTAACACTGATGATTGACCGCGTCGGGTCCTTGTTGGCCGCGTCCGGTGGTTCACTTTTCACACACTGTCCTGTCAGTTGGTTCACACTCAGCGGGTTGTTGATGTCGTGCGGATTCGTGCCGACGGGGTGACGCAACTGGAGCTGCTGCTGGTGCTGCACAACTGCTGGCGGTGGTGGCGGGGGCGGTTGATGCACAAGCGGCATCTTTACATCGTGTTGCAGTAGTGCCGCCTCATGTGGTGTGAGCGGGCTCTGCAGCATGTAAGGGCTAGCGACGGAGACCGAGGGACTCGCGACGCTCGTCGATGGGCTGGGGAGCACCACGCCACCGGGACTCGTCAACGAGCTGAGCGCAGACAATCCCCCGGGGCTAGACATCGACTGGTTGAGGCTCTCGGCATCGTCGTCCTCCTCGGGCGGGGTGTGCGCATCGCCCATGCTGCCGCAGCTGCCCAGGTTGTCGTCCGACTGATTGCCGTCGTTGGAGTCACCCGCCTCCATGTACCTTATACACTTCTTCTTGCGCCTACAACATTCAAACACCCATAATTAGCCCTCTTTCGCAAATGCATCGGCCCTCCAAACATGCAGGTTCAAATAAAACAAAAACAACGTATAAAAATGATGTATATCAGTTCTTAGAGTCGGCCATCTCGAATTAAAATGGCGTGTCCTAAAATAAAACATGCCGTCATGCTTTAACCGGTGTCGCTTAGGAAAAAAAAACGTAACGTTTTGCATGTAAAAAAATCATCATGCAGTTAGAAACAAGAGGTAATTTGTTATTTGCCGGCAACGTAAACGCAAAAGAACACAAAATCCGAAACGAAAAACTTCAACAAACAAAAAAGTAACAACACTTTGTTTGGCATTCGAAATAATAAAATGTACACCAAAACACTGCTGTTGCACTAACCACCATTGCTGGACTATAGGTTGACGTATGTAGGTTCCTGAGGACTCTGAGCAGACGCCGGTCCGCCTGCAGTATGCAGGAGACTAGCGTGCACCCCCGAACTTCCACCACTCAGCGAACTGTTCTCCGGGCTAAACAATCGTTACATACGTTGGTACAATAGGGGCAAATAGATATTTTCGTTTATTGTAACACACATTAAGAGAGAGAGAGAGAACAAGAACATAATGAAAGGGGAGATAAAACGTCCAAAGAGTTAAAGATTCCAAAAAAATCAACTCAAACTTCATACACAACTTTCATACTGAACAAACTGGACACTCAATCAATAGCAGTCAGAATCTCGTATACACCACTGATACATAGAAAATGTTTACTACAGGATACACTTAAATTTCGTTAACAGACGAAAAACGCTCGAAAATCGGACGTGTGCACAAATACAGATGATCAAACAAAAAATCACTTTTAATCAATTCGTCCAGGATAATCAGAAAATGTGTCCACTGAAGAACTGAATGCCCCCTTGTAACTCTGACACAGAATATTTGAACGTGGAAATGTAATGCAACAGCAATGTAAAACAAGTGTGCAGAAAATTTTCACTAAACAACAGGGTGGGTCCTTCTCTGTGTGGGAAGACACATTTTCTGATTGGCAAACGCGTTTTATATATCCGACGATATCAAAATTCTTCAAATTGCACTTATAGAAAAAACGTAAGTAACCAAAGTTAATGAAAGATGATGACCAAAAATTGAAATAGAGTAAATCCAAATAGAGTGTCTTCCAAAACATGACAAAAATAATCACAGTCTTTCCACATAGATAAGATACACCGAAAGAAAAAAAAACAGGAACGCGCCCGCAATTATGGGATTTTAATGCAGTTTTACGAGAGCCCATGGACAGCTTCGCGTAATTATCGTTGCTCGTAAAACCCCACAGATGCGCACGCGTACTTGTGGTAAAAGCTACTTGTGCAAAAATAGATATTATATTCCAAAAAATAAAACATCAAAAACAAAAGAAAAGGAACTAAAAACAAAGAGACAAATAAACACAACTCAAGGACATGGCAGCGTCTGAAGAGTAAGCAAACGTGTCCCTTTCGGCTGCAATCTCCTTAATGAGATATGGTTATAACATAATGGCGGTAACTTGCATGCAATTAAAAATCATCGTAAAAGAAACTGAGAGGGATTTATTTACCTGCATGGCTTGCACCATTGGTTCTGCTGGTCGAGGCCGTATCTCGCTCGACACTTTTTCATGCTGTTGCCTGTTAAGTCATAAAAGACACGTTAGAAAAAAAATGCACTGCATAGAAATGGTGGAAAAGGGGATGAAGGGAAAAACGTTCAATACTCGAATATACAAACTACGTTTTCTTTAAATAGACGCATGCTTAGAAAATTAACAACTACACAGTTCTCTCTAGTTAGATTAAAAAAAACAAAGTCGAGAATAACAAAACCAACACAATTTTACAAAAAACGACGCAATAAACCAAACAAAACTAACGAAAACTTTTCAAGACACTGAAGAACTTCTGTGGTACTCTACTATATATTATTAAATAACTAAATCATCAACTAAAACTAAAATAAAGTGTGAAAATTGAGGCATGCTGTTAGTTAGTGATGGATGTTTATACGTCTGTGTATGGTGGCAAAAAGAATTTGTATTTTTTGTTGTTTAGCATGCAAGCGAATCTTTTTTTGGGGAAAACTGCCCGACAAACAAACGTGCATAATATACGAGTGAGTAAAATACGAGTTCTGCTCGCACAGAATAGGTCCAGGCCGGCTTGACCGAATCATCGGAATGTATCAAAAAATTTATGTAATAATTGTAATAATATAATAATAATATATGTATCAATATATAACCCAAACATGCAAGAAAGAGAGAATCGCAAGAGACTATTTTGTTGATATATTCAAAGTGAGAGGGGGTTCTTTGGCGAAAAAAGGGGGTTGTGATTTTATTTTTTTGTAAAAAAGGGGCAGGAAATTGGCTTCTACCTCCTTCGGCAGGATCTTGTTTGCGCTTCCTCTTCTTGCCGCGCGTGGCGTTAGCCCGTGATGACCAGTCGGGGTAGAGCTGCATGTGCAGCTGTCGCTCGCGGCGTGCCAGCTCATAATACTTGGCCTGCTCCTCGCGGCCCAATGCGTGCCACTAAACACAAACACGCAAAACAAAATTCGGTCAGAGAAAAGACGGCGAGAGGCAGAGAGATAGAAACACGTTGAAACGTTTAGTTTTTTTTTTCTTTCTTTTTTTGCGTTTATTTTTCGCTTGCAAAAATAGACGAGCTGATGACGATCGACACACGTTTTTTGGGGCGCGGGGAATGTGTGGCAAAAAGTGAGCAAATCAAAAAGATTTGTTTACCAATCAACAATCAAACCAAACAAGGAGACAACAAAACAAAGTTTTCTTTAAAAATAAACGCGTAAATCGTAGGCGCTTCGGCAGGCACCAAGAAGCCGCTTTTACGCCACGACCTGCCAGCCTGGCCAAGACAAAACCCATTCTGCGCGTCGTTCCTTCGTATATTTCTTTGTAAAAGAACATCCTTTTTCTTGGTATTTTAGCTGCATTTTTCCGCAGCATATTACGCATAACTTTTTTGCACGTTCGTTTTCGGCTTATACGTCTCGAGCTTATTCTATTCCGCCTTTCCTATCCTATCATAGTTTATTGCATCAAACTTTCAAACTATCTTCATTTTTTATTAGATGATTTTGTTGTGGTTAGTTAATAGTCGGGTATATATAAAAATATCGGGTAATTGTTTGCATCGCATCACTACTTAAGATCGGCCTCAACTACACACACAAGCAAATGTTAGAACAATGTATATAGTTAGTTAGTACCCGGAATTTCGGGGGTTGTGGCAAAATTCAGGTCGGTTTTTAGATAAGACAGAGAGACAAAGAGTCATTCAAAAAAATTATGGTTTTTAGACCATAACAACAAAAATAAAAATAAAAATTAACAAAACCAAAGTAGAAACAAACACTATTCGAGTAATGTACGTTAATTGCGGATTTTGGTCGCGGGCAAAAACCAAAAAAATAATAGAGATAGAATTCTTGATTCAAAATGCTTATGCTTGCAGTTTATATACCTCCCGATTCGATGGGCGTACGCTCTTTCTTTCGTTTCTTCTTCTTGGTGCCGTAACCGTAATTGTCTCGAGCGCTCCAGCCTGGATACAGCTGCATGTGCAATTGGCGCTCCTGCCGTGCCTTCTCGTAATATTTGGCTTGCTCCTCTCGGCTCAGAGAGTGCCACTGTACAACCACATCGTTTAGTACAACACTAGATGCTTACAAATTATCTGTTTCGCGCATGGACACACACACCACTCAGGCAAAAAGTGCATACCCGGATTTCCCCCACCCAAGACGACCCGGAAAAAACGCTCGAGAATTTTACTTCTTTTTATATTCATTGCACCCCCCCCCAACAAAAGAATAAAAACAGGCTGGTGATGAACGACAGTTATATAGCTTTTGCAATGAAAATAACACGAAATAAAATTAGTTTTAAATTACTAAATTTCTTCAGATACCATACTTATTTTGTTAATCAATCTTGCTTTTTGTATGTTTAAGCGTTAATGAATGCTTTGAGTTTATCTAACATATTTCGTGTTTATTCTATTTTTGCTATTTTTTGTCATTAGATGAAAATTAAGTGTATTTTCCGACGTTGAGGAGAGAAAAAAATATTCTTACCTTTCGCCCAAGTATCTGATTGATAGCAGCACTCTCCTTCAATGTGCACTCGGCGACTACTTTGGCACGCATCTCCTTCATGTACAACATGAAGGCATTGAGGGGTTTCTTAATGTGGGGCTTCTTCTTGTCGGCGGCGCTGCTGTTGTCCTGATTGTTCTTGACGTCGCACACGTTGTTCTTTTGGTCCGCTTGCGTCCTGCGAACAGATATAAACCGCGAAAGGGTTATTACCGTTAATGACATTCCACAGGCGCGCTGTTGTGGGAAAATGGCACCGCAAAACGCAAATAAAATACGAACAAGTACATGCAGACTGGCACTGCTCGCGCGCGCAAAGAGCTAAAAACTACCTGGTCGTTTTTGCATTCGGCGACTTGACATTGTTATTCGCGCGCATCTCATTTTTTATGAGCGTATCCAAATGGCTGGGCATCTTCACTTCGTTCTCGATCTTTTTATTCAGCAAATTGTTGAGAATGCCATTGGTGGCGGCCGTCGCCGCAGCGGCGGCAGGTGCTTGATTATTATCCAGGTGGTGTGGGGGCGGTGCGTTGTTAAAATACGGCAGGTTCATATTGAGCACCGAGTTCATATACCACGCCGTTAGGAACTTATGCTCGGCGAGGTGGTTGATCATCGTGTAGATATTGTCGTTCGCCGACAGATTCTTCTCGTAACTTTCACTGTTCTTATAAACATCTTTGAAGATGAGATTGGTAGTGAGGTCCTTCGCCATCACACTCTCGGCGAACGAGTTTTTATTGTAGCCGTTTTTCACCTGTTCGCTGACGCTTTTGGCGAGGTATTTACGCAGATCGTCGCTGGCGTAGGGCCACGCGAGCGGTGGCAACGTGTTGTCTTTCTTGCCGTCGCTGCTGAGATTATCGGGCTTATCACAGTCGGGGTGTTGTTGCTGTTGCTGGTGCTGCTGTAGTTGCTGCTGAAGATGATGTTGTAACAGATGGTGGTGTGGCGGTGGTGTTGGACTACGTTTGCCATTCATTACGTTCGTACGCTTCACAGAAAGATCCTCCGGTGCGTCCTCAGTCTTCACGGTATGCAACACCGGCTCCCCAAGCTTATTATTGTAGACCGGCGATGTTTTAATGTTCCCGTTTCCATCGACAATCGACGACGGTGCGACTATCGCCACAGGTTTCTTGCGAACGCTTAAATTCAGCGGTTCATCCATCATCGTAACGTCGTTAAAATATATACGTTAAGTAATAAGTCACTACGTGTAAAACACTATATGTTTCCCATTTTTATCATTAAATATATTTTACTTTTATAAGCTCACAGTTATCACAATTCACGTTTTTTCTTTGTTTAATAATTTATTCGTAAAGTTGCGTGTGTTTTAATTGGATATAATTTGGTGTAAAATGTTTAGGGCCAAAAATATAGAAAGACGCACGCCGCGGCGGGTAACCGTAATTTGTGTTTCTTTTTTTTAATATTATTTTTTGTTGTTGTTTTTTGAGTATAAAATACGCGTTTTTAATTCCAGCGACGTCGTATGTGCATACCGCGACGATCGTCGCTGGATGGCTGTTGGCCGCGTGCGGGGCAACATAAAGCTATCACCAGGATTGAGATTCAACAAGTTTTTTATTCGTCGTTTATCACGGAAAATCAATATGAATGGTTGTGCCTGTCCTTTGTTAAGATTGCATGAAAACAGCCCGCTCGCGCGCTGGCTGCGGCGGCCCGCCAGCAGCGTGCGGCAGCTGCAAAGAGTGAGCGAGCGAATGCGAAGGCGGCAGAAGCGGAGGCGGTTGATGGGTTTAAGCACGCGTGCGAGCAGGAGGCCGACAAGCACACGGCGGCAGCGGCGGCGACGCGTGCGGGGTGCACGTGTTTACTACATCAACACACGAGGGCCGTGGCAGCGGTGGCGGCGACGCGAAGACAACGCGAGAGATCAACACGCAGCGGGCGCGCCGCATACGCAACTATTTGCGAAAACGCGAAAACGACCATGTCGCCGATGGTTTTCAGCGTGATTGTATTAAATCGTCGGCGGCGGCGGTGTCGGTAGCGGCTGGTGGCGAGGACGGCGGCACGCGGTGGCTAGCTGACGGCGGCGGCAGACGGGTGATTCAACAACTACCTTGCACTGCTTTTAGTGATTTTAGATTAGAGATGCACACACATCGAAGCGCTGAAATGGCGCGCATACGAATGTCTGTTTCAATTGCAGTGGGATAGAGATAGCATTGAAAACGTTTGTTGTGCTGCCTGCCAGTCCGGGAGTGTCGTGTCGGCCCGCACGCCGCCACCGCTGTCGCCGCCCGTGTACTTGCTCTCCCATCATAATCGCCAGGACCAGGAGAGAGGGCCTACTTCTTCCCTGGATATAGAGCGCGTGCTCGCTCATTTGATGGATTGGCTATTCCGACATTATTCTACATAATAATACACGCGAATCAATAAATCATACAACCCTCAGTACTTTCTCACAGGAAAATCTTCCAAACCCGTTTTGTCCCACTTTAAAATACTTATAATTCAAATTAACAGTTAAATGTTTACACTAAAAGTTATAATATCGTAAATAACCGCGTAATAATAAATCATAATAAGAACATGCTGCCCTCACTGTAGGGATATTAAGGTTCCAACATACAGTTTAATTCAGCAGGATCGAGATTGTAATGAAGTCATCCCAAAAAAAATGCATGCGCACAATGTCCTATTTATAATAAAATATCAATAAAGCAGGCTTTAAAATGTCATTTCGGGGCATGTCAGGGCCACCTTTTACCCCCTCCCAGCACCCATCATCAACCCTCAACACAGCAGCAGTAGCGACAGTAGACCCAAT
Source organism: Weissflogia rhopalogaster (assembly GCA_019419845.2). Taxonomy (NCBI): domain Eukaryota; kingdom Metazoa; phylum Arthropoda; class Insecta; order Coleoptera; family Staphylinidae; genus Weissflogia; species Weissflogia rhopalogaster. The sequence goes on from WSZQ02000014.1 coordinate 42,643, forward strand.
TTACAAGATTTATTGATTCCCGTCGAGGAGTAAAATGCATCCCACGATGGAATGTGCATCCGTCGAGCGTTGAGTAGGAGCAGGATCCGCAGGGATTTTTGTAGAAAACGCCGCGTGCGTACTGCCTGCACAACACCGACATCCACCTCCCTAATGCAGAGGGAGCTGCCATGTCCTTTTCCATTCTTCTGCCCGTTTTCCAAACCCCCAAAGTTAAGCAATGCAAAGCGGGTCGATGTTGTTTCTGCTCGTTCATCCATTATTCGTTTCTCTCTCCCATTCCAATCCCGAAATTATTCCAACGCTGTTCCCGTTCCTATCGCCATTCTCTTTAACCCGGCGCGTCGCGTCGGCCGATATACAAGTTTTAATTACAATCGCAAATGTTGTTAGAGAATCGCACGTTGTGTGTGCCCCGGCACGATGATAAAGATTATTAACAGCGCCACACAGCGACGATGGAAATCCCTCGGGATATACTACATCGACGCGGCGGGGCCCATTCCAACAGTGCGGGCTGTATAAATAGCTCGTGGAAAATGAAAACCAAACAAGAATTGTGCAACCACTCTTCGAGAGCGAGGCGTTGGTGGCGGTGGGTAGTGTGGCAGCTGTGGAGGCGGAGGTGGTGGTGGAGTGGTTGGCGGCACGTATGTGCCGGGAGAGCGGGTGGGTCGAGAGGCGGTTTGGCGAGAGATGAGGTTGCCGAGGCAACCGGCTCGCCAATGGCTGCCTTTGCCGATAACCAATCTTGGACCTCATTTCCCGCATGGTTGCGTCGCCCATCGGATTACTGGTCACTCTTGATTGCGATATTGCACACTTGGCAATTTACATAGTCCTAGCACGGTCAGACACACATAGTGTGCGTGGCCGAGGGTTCCCGGGAACGGTCGTCAAACACGCAACGCAAAAAAATGCACACAGGAACGATCGACTAGTAGAATTTTCATTTTAGCATTTCTATCTAGCCAAGTCGGACCGACATTTTAAAAATATTAAAAATCGAAACCCTTCAGTAATTATACTAAGGCAAGTGTTGCCCTTGACATCCTCCGCACCTCTTCTAATTCTTCGAAATTAGGAGACTATACTAAAGTTACAAAGAAAGTATAAAATACACACTTACCTAGCATATCTATGATTGAGATCAGGTAGTTCTTGCTTAGGCCCCGGCGTGACAATCGCCGGATGCGAGGAGAGATGATGGCCATGTGGTGAGAGGCCTGGATGCGGCGGTATCAAACCCGTCGGCGAGAAGCGGCTGTAGAACTCCGTCTGCAGGCTGGTGGTAGAGATCGGCAGCGTGCTCGGGTACGGACTACGAAAACCGGCGCCCGGCGACAGCGGGTACATAGTCGGGGTATGCCTAACCGCCAAAGACAAAACAAAAAAGCCCAATCAATAATACCATCCCTTGCAAATCGCTTTAATAGACTATTAATTGCCCCTAGAGAACCATCCAAATCCTCCTTGGGGAAGCAGTTAATGCAATTTGGGGCTTACCATGATGCTGCCACCTGTGACATTTCGGGACTGAGCATGGGGTACGCATACTGTCCGGCTGCGAAGGGGTACATAGGCGGTCTTGTAAGCCCTGAAAATTTACATATTTAATATATCTAATTGGAACTTCAGAAGAACAACAATATGAAACTTGAAAATTACTAGTAAATTCATAGAAAGAGTGAATTTAATCAAACGTGTGTTACCAGATTTACGTTTACGTTTACGCCCTCCTGACCTGCACCAAATTATACACTCGCTTGCACCGAGTGCATCGAAAAGATTATAATCCTTTGGATCACTTGTATGCACGCACGTATTGTATACGTGCGGTGGCATTGTTGAAGCGAACATGATCAAATCGTCAAAAATAATTAAACTATTATATTACTCTACAGCATTCAATGCTAAAAATTTATACAATTTGAGGTTATATATTAATCTGCATTCTTTCTGACATCTCACTTGTTTGAGCGATATTTGCAGATGTGACCTTCGAATAAGTCAACTTGTCATGCGCAGATGGCAAGTCAACTATGACCCAGAGTTAAATGAAATCGTCAAGTCAATTGGAACTTTCATACAAGATCCACTTGATCACGTGATCCGAACTAATCAAAGCCTTCCTTCTTGGACAAATTCTAACTTTTCATTTTTCAATTCTAAAGAGTTCTCTCCTCTGAAAACTTTTTCCTGCCATAGCCCTGTAGTACTAACAGGTCTTGATATTCTTGAGACCTGAAGGTCTGTACTAGACTTGAAAATCTATAGTAAACCTACAAGTCCAAATTAGGGAGGTCACGTGTCCCAAAACTCAACAGGACTATTAAAACATGAGGACTGGTTAGAAACAAATGTGGTGAAACAAACGTGGGTCATAATCACCAGCAGGGACAAAAAACAGCAGCCGGGTCATTTGCGAAGTGCACACGGCCTGCCACGTGCCACGCCGACCGCGTGTATCGATACTAACAAGCCAAACTGCGACCACTAACGAGTATTAAAATATAATTACCACTTGCGTTTCGAGGCTTGAAAATGTCTTGAAACCCCGATTTGTCATCGCTCGATGACAAATGCAATCAAACTCTTTCTACCACTACCCAAGGTATCAATAAAAAAGGGGGTGATCCTTCTTGGAGGGTATTCGTTTCAATTTCGCGTTGGGGGACTGTCATTAGAATAAAACGGTTACGGGCTTAAGCCGCATGTAATTGTCATCCAGCGAGAGAAGGGTTGCTACACAAAGACACCAACCACCCGAAAACCCACCCTCCACCTCACCAGCCATAGGGCACCATCATCATCATCGATGTGTCCTCGTATCCTATCCGTCTAAATCAATATTGCACAAGATGCGAGTGTGCTCAGGATGCGCGTGCGTAATTTTCTACTTGCAGCCTGGCATTGTAATTAAAACAAGGGAATGCCGTGCAAAAATGCGAAAAAATAGACGACGTTTCATTTTTTTTCTCATCCAACCCTTTTCGCAGTAGATATAAATAATATGACAGCTGCTCTTGGAAAAATGAAACAATATGTCCCTGTCGCCGAGAATGGTGTATGCTATGATTAGTTGTTTAATGATTTAGTCAATCGGAATCACATCCGCTGTCGAACCGTAATTTTTTCATCGGAAAGGGTTAGGCTTAAATTGGCATCTTTTTTATTGTGCGCTTGGCATATGCAAACGTCAGTGCGACGTTGAATTATAGGCTATAATAGAAAAAAGGGAGAAAAAAGCGACGACGCCCACGTGCTTAATGCTAGACTGGTGCAATCAAGTCGCGCACAATGCGGAAAGGTAGCATTAGCACAATACGCCACCGAATTGCTTTTTTATTTTTTATTTATCGCATAATCATAGTATACTTAAGCGAGTTTAGTTTGGTATAAATTGGTTAAAGACCGATGTTTATGTTTCGGTATGAAACGTTTTTAAGAACCCTTTTGAAAAACTGTGAATTGAAAATGCCTAAATGATATGAAGATCCTAACTCCGAAATTGGTGTTCACACATAAATTAAGTATTAGTGGTTTAATTAAAGGCTTAATTGGATTCTCAAATAAATTGGTGACCCCAACGAAGTAAATTTTTCCATTATTCTTTATACAGGAATGTAAGAGATATAGGTTCTGGATACTTGAAGAGTTTTGTCAATGGTTTTGGTGCCTCCTATAAATTGAGGACCCCGATGATACAGATATGATAACCATAAAAAATTGGAGATTCAGACGGAATTGTCCCTGGCTGGGTAAAATAACTATTATAAATGAGAATGTGTAAAAAATTGTCTCTTCTTGTAAATCTTTTAAAACAGTTCATAGTTCTAAATTTAAGCAGAAACTCCAAGTGACTATTAAAACAGTTTGCCTCATGTATGAAAACTGGTAATTTTCGCAACTTGTTAATGCCGAAAATGCATAGTTTTTTTACGCGTGTACGCCCGTAAGGGATGAAGCCCGCGTGCAAAAGCACAAAGCACTCGTCGAAAATTTGCGGAAACGAAAATCGCAAAAAGAGGGACAAAAAGGAGGGACACGACCGAATAAACGAAGACAATTAAAATGGTGAGGCCCCAGCATGGCGGCGGCGACAACGGCAGCGGTGGTGGTGCTGGCTGGCTGGCTGCATTTCGGATCTCGCTCCATCCCGAAGGCGGTGCCGCATGCAGGCGGCGGCGCGATGAGGCGTCGTCGTTTCGCGACCGCCGCCAGCCACCCAGCAAGCAAGCAGCGAAAGAGAGCACGCGGTGTGAGTGCGCGCACAACGCCCCGTTGCCGCCGCCGCCGCCGCCGCCGTCGTGCAAGGGAAAAATCAACAACACGCTAAACAGCAGCGCGACGAGAGAAAATTAGATTCGAGTTCAAAGGCGGCCTCTTCGCTCGAATTATGAAAACACCTCGAGTCCCTTTGAGGATGCGCGCGATATGCAAACGACTAGGATAATTAGTATAATGGCAGCCACTTCAATACCTGACATCCTGGCCTAATTTTGATACTGCTGTTTTTGCAAGACGGGCCAAGAAAGGCGCACTGCCTCACGAAATTCAAAAAAACGCAATCGCAATTTTCTTCGTCTTTAACAGTTACGAAATAATCAAGGTTCAGAAACACTTTTGAATGAATAAGCAGTAGGCTAGTGGTCTTTCACTGATTAGTGAAAAATTAACCTTTGTAAAAGAATCTCATGAAAAGATCTCCAACAAATTGGTGACCCCGATACGTAAAAGAGTAATGAGAGAATTAGAAAATGTCAAATTATAATCAAATTATTTGATCTCTCCTAAATTGGTGGCCTCGACCTAATTTATGTTAGACGATTTTAAGCATCTTCAAATTTTAACCTCTTTAAATTTAAGGAAAATCTATAACCTATCAATCTCTTCCGATGAGTTGTGGTTCGACTTGCAGCTAATCGAATCGCAGGCGTACTAAGTGCACGCATAAATACGGTAGGCACGGCGTGCACGAGGCCTCTCTCTACATGGTTTCTGCATTAGCCCCGGCAGCGCGCCTCCTATATAAGGATGCACATTACACCGGGTGCGCGCGGCTTAATTACATTACGAGGAAGCAAGCGAGCCGGCGGATGGCGGCAGACAACGCCAGGCTGCGTACGATCGACGATGACAAACCTTGTAGCAATGCCAATGCGTTTCGTAGGTTTTCATCGTATTATGCGCGACATTCTTCACTCGTCATTTTTTCATGTCTGGTAAAACATGTGCAAAATTAATTTTACATAAACTCCTAATTTAGGCAGCGGGTTATGAGGTTATGATAAAATAAATCATAGGTTAAATTATCACATAGATTATGTGATGAGATTGTCCACTAATGAGAGACCATGATATTGTGTAAATGCTATTTGAAGATTTCGGAAATAATGAGTCATATCAAAGTATCTACTTCAAATTGCTGACCCCGATATTTGATACACACATGTATACAAGGAAGAGTCGGGTTTGTAATGTTTATGCTCCGATATGACCAAATACATTGTGACCCCGCTGCGCTGTGATGTGATAAGATTAAATAATTGCAAAAAAATGGATAGGATAAGATCATCTAAAAATTGGTGAACCCGAAGCAATAAAAACGCTTTTTGAAGAATGCGAATAGAATAAGAAGGCATAAGAAGGTGCCTACTTTAAATTGGTGACCCCGATATTATAGAATCACCCAAATATACAAGGGATATTTTGAAGAATTTAAAGAGAAATGAAATTAGTAACCCCAAATATTGATTTACCTTTGGCAAGAAGTAAAAATCCATAATTTAACCAATATACTATCGAGTATCTCCCACGTATTCAACCCTGATTAAGATCAAAAAAGTGCACAATCAACAATAATCCATCCCCCGAACAAAGGCACAAAGCATAGCGCGTGCGTTATGAATGATGAAATATTCGCAAGCTACATTACCTCAGCTGAATCGACATTCAGCGCTCATTTATTGCCGATTTCATTATACTCGACGCGTCTTTTTCCTGCCACATCATATCTCCCCGCCCGCCACTCCTCAATTTATAAATTGCGATATTAAATATTTTCAGGTGACCCCTATCTACCTACTACTCTCCCGGATCAACAAGTTCCATTGTCAACGACGGACGATGCGTACCGCGATGCGTTCGTGGTCCTATTGTGCCCCAAAAACCCTCCTGTTCCGTCGCATTGTCAAAGCGCTGGCAAACATACACGGAACTTAATATTGCGCCCTGGTTTTCTATAGAAAAGTACACACTAGGCAAGCGGCTGAATGACATATCGACGACATGACTGCCGATTAGATGGCCATTGATGCATAGATGACGACATCGCACAGGGGGAACAGGACAAAAGATCCGGGGAAACCGGGGACTCAACAAAAACCTTGATTTTTACTTTTTGTGATTAAAAGTATTAAAAATAGTTGATATTGGAGAAATGAGGATTGATTGTGGAAGTACAAAGACGGACTTTCAAATTTGTACCTTAAACTGGTCACCCCGATGATAGCATAGAAAATGATTGAATGTATCATAGAAGGAAACGATGTCGCACTGAAATTGGTAACCCCGGCATGTTTAAACAGGAGTTTAAACATTTTCATTGTTATTTGTGATTAAAAATGTTAAAATCAAAGAAGTAATATAGGGAAAATTAACGATTAAGGTTCGGGGGGTTTGCATTGAATTGCCTCGGAGTTATTGATATTTTCTACGATTGGAATTGTGCGCACAGACCGCATTGTTATGCGTAGTTGAGTTGGCATGAAACTGCTCAAGCGTTGTGCCAAACCGCATCTGAAACGCGACGCGACTGTGCGAAACAAAGAAAGCCCGCCGTGCCTGCCCGTCTGAGACGCCATTTTGCGCACCGACAATAACGACGCGCTGCGCGTGTGTAATTCCTACGCATCCAATTAGGGGCTAATTGATACGGCCATATCGGCATGCGAATATTACGTGCCTCGTGGAGACATAAGGAATTTTCATATAACTTAGAATAGTCATTACACTATCGACAGAGGGCGCATTTTTCAAAACGCTCGTTATCTAACGAAAAGAAAGCTTTAATCACAATCAGTACGAATTGCTCATAGCAGAACCGGAAACATAAAAAACATTCAGAATTTTA
>WSZQ02000014.1:75453-99059 GCA_019419845.2 Weissflogia rhopalogaster
TTTTTCTGCAACCCCTCCACAAAAATGACAACCCACCACTGACTTTACCCGTACACTAAATACATTTACCTACATAGACAATTTTGTAATGTGTTGGCATTCGATTCGGTAATTACAAGCTGCACTTTTGGTTTTCGCGCAAGGCGTAAATAATTAAGTCCCACGCAGGGCTACGTACCACCGGCGCTGACAACGCTGTGGCCCGGGGGCGGAAAGGTTAGTTTCGTGCGCGTATAATTTCCTCTGTCCATCGTGAATTATTAATTAAGGACCATCGCAGCTGGGCGTGGAGACTAAATATTATCATTACCTGTGTGTCACCTTACCTCTTACCCTCTTTTCGTAATTTTCTAATTTTTCTGGTAGTTGACGCGTAATTCTAGGACATCTTTGACCGCTTACAACAGGGTTGTGTGCATAGTTGATGAGGAGTCGCGACCCTAACGACGACACATGTAATCTTAATGTGCATTGCTGATTAGTCAAGAGAATGGCGGGAATGCGTGGCGGTGAAAGCGAGAGAGGATGGTTAGATGTTAGTGGGCGCAGTGAGAGAAAGGGTTACGGAACCGATTATTAAAATAATGACATGTGATCCCGCATAGATGGGCTGAATGGGCGACATTCATGCATGCGTAATGATGAATGCAGACGACGCGACGCTTTTCAAATAGAATGTTTTAATTAAGTTTTAATCGACGTTGAAATTCGATCAGGTTTTAATGTTGGTTACTTCAAATTTATTTTTATGGTTTCAATCAATGGTTTACAAGTTTGATTTAGGTTTTCGAGATTCAGAAAGGTTTTTACAGGTTTTCAAATTCAAATTTCTTCAGGTTATTCTGTTTATTACAGATATTTCGGTTATTTAAACGATTTACAGCTATTCCTGTTTTATGAAAGTTTCTGGTTTTCCGGTTTTTATAGATATTTCGTATCTTCCGGTTATTTCTTAAATGATTTTTGGAGATATTCGTTTTCTAAATATTTTTTTCACAAGGCTTTGATGAAATTTGTTTTGTTTTTGATTTTATAAAGGTTTTTCGGGTTTTCCTGACTTTTAATAAGGTATTTCAGGCCTTGTGGAGTGTGTGGCGTAGTGGTTACGTAGTGGTAACGTAGAGGTTCGGGGTTCGATTCCCGGTAACGGTATAAGATCTTGCACTTCACACTTTCCCAAGTTCTGAATAAGGAGGAGGGTTGGGCGATGGGCTTGCAACTCATCCTCGTAAAAACAAACATGCTAATCCACGTGAGGTGAGACCCGATCAGACGGGGTGAAAACTAACGTGTTCGGAAAGCGTTAAAACGCTATACAACCGAAAAAAAGATGAGATTTCAGGCTTTCCTGTTCTATGAAAATGCTTCAAGTTTTACTGTTTTATAAGGGATTTTCGGTGTTTTCAGTTTTTTTATACGATTTTTCAGGATTTCCGATCTCTGTTTTTTTGTTTTTTTTTTCGAATTATTGGAAAATTTTCTTTTTTTGGTTTTATGAAAGTTTTATAATAATTTATGTTTTTCGATTTTCAATTTTACAGATGTTTTTCGTCTTTACGAAATTATTCGGGGTTTTGAGTTTTAATACTGTTTTCTGGGTGTGGTGTTTAATAAAGGTTTTTTCAGTTTTCCTGGATTTTGATAAGGTTGTTCGAGTTCTCGGAAATTCAGAAACTGTTAAAAATCCGAAAATACTGAAATCCTATACATTTTCTGGTTTTTAACAGTTTCCCGTCTTTTGAGGTCAATGAAATTCTATAAAGATTTTTAGAGTGTTCCGGATTTAAAAAGACTCCCAAGTTTATATAGGTTTCTAAAGGTTTTCAACACTGATTCAGAATTTAAGGATATTTCTAAAATGTCAGTTTTTCTACTCATTCATTTTAAGAAAATATGAATATATTGTAACTATTTTAAAAGTTTTTACATCTTAAAATATATACAGCATTTTTGTCCAAAAAGTCATTAATAAATAAAATAATACAATTATTAGTAAAGGCTCTTTAGGGTTTTAATCCACATGTCAAAATATTTCCGACATGTCGAAAATGCATTATTTTACTGCGCCCTCCGACTAGATTAATGCATATATGCAGGAAACAGTAACATAACAGCCGGGGATCAAAGAGAATATGCAATGTCCTAATAGCACTATACGTCCCTTCCCTACCACCCCCCGCGGAGGCCTTCTCTTTCGCTCTGCACCTTACAACGAACGAAAGGCGGGGGCGTGCAGCCGGATTCCCACAGGAGCGACGGAAGTGTGCTCTTCGCGTCAGTCTCTGGTCTTCCTGCGAATGTGTGCAAATCCTCGACGCATTTACCACATGCAATCTACACATGCATTGCATAATCTTAATGCATTACACATGATAATAGGGGGTGTTGGTAGTCCCTCATGGTAGGGAAGTGTGCTGAAAAGTGCTTTTTAGGCTTTTCACCTATTTTTGTGGTAAAAACGGATCACGTCTCAAGTTGAAATATAACACATTTAAAAATCAGAAAAGTTGAAATAGGATTGTTAATTTCTAAGATGTACAGCGCCAAAAATCGAAATTCTTTCAGCTCGTATTCACTGCACAAAGTTTTGCTTCAAACAAAGTCTACTAATTCAATAATCTATGTTTATAGAAAAGAATTTAACGATTTAAAACTGATTAGATCATTCACAGCATTCCCAAGCAACATGAACTGTTATTTGTTTGAAACGCATCAACAGGCACAGAAAATGTTAAAATGATAAGATAAAACATTAACCTCATCACCTCGCTGGCGCTAATTGAAATACAAATTCGAATTTATCTCGGCTGTGTTGTGTCGCTTTTGAATACTGCAGTATGCAAAGGCGACCCAGTCGAGGCGACAAGTTATTTGTTTATTTCGCCAGCATAAAAGACGCTTTATTTTATAGTCGGCGTGAGTGGTTTAATTTGTTTATAATGTGCATGCGGCGGGCGCCGCGCCAGCGTTTTATTGTTGTGCTTGATGCGGCGACAAGATGGATATTAATTACATGCGTTTATTTTATATCATCACACTGTGCGCATATTTATTTGTTTGTTTGCGATCGTCGTGGTGCTGCCATAATACTGTGACTAATGATTGCGTTATTTTTGCAGGTAAGTCAATAACTGAGCTGCTTTTTGGTAATTTGACCCGGTGTATTGTAAGTAATTAGTTTGGTTATTAATTAAATTACTTGCGATAAGTTTGATAAACACTGGTGCTAAACTTGCACGAATATTGCCACGTTCCAAGGTTTTAGAAAACTCGCTTGGATAGCTGGGAGAAATGTCTCAAGCGAGGGTTTTTATTAAACCAACTTCGCTTATCATGTTAAAGAGTTGGTTTCCTAATGCCTTCGCTTAGAACAAGGTCGGTTACAACCCGAACACAACAAGTCATTGAAATTAGAAAGGTTTTGTTTTAGTGAAGAAAAATTTCCTAAGAACTTTTTAAAGTTTCAAAATTAATTAATAATAGTTGATTTTCTTCAACTTATTTAAAAATTGAAAGAACAGCTCAAAAATACTATAAAATAAAATCAAAGAAATATTCATGTATATGAACACCATCAAGGGATTAGAAAACTCGCTTGGCTTGCAAACGTGACTACCGGGAAGAAATGTCACACGATCGAGCGTTTCTATTAAACTAATTGTTAGTTCGCTTTATCATTATCAGGGAATTATTTTCCTAAATTCATAGATTATTTATTTGCTTTAGGAAACTGAAATTTTTCCTTGGAAATTTAAAAATGTCAATACTTGTTTATAAGAATTAAAATTTGCCCGCTGTGAAGTTTGTGTATGCTGTTTCGGCGGTATACATTTAAGACAGAGTTTTCGATAAAAGTTGAGAGAAATTGAAAAGAAAAGATTAAATTAAAACTACAACTTGCTGGTAAATTTGCAAAAAAAGACTAATTTTTAGTGATGCCATACGAAACACCCTAATGAGTTCTTCATTTTGGTTCCACTTCCAATTTAACCCTTTCTCCTATCTGCACCGACTGATTTTTTTTCATCAGCATATTCCTTTCGGAATTTGCAAACTTGTTGGTTGGAAAATCTTCAGACACCCTCTTCTAGCTTCGAAGAAAATGGAGTGTATATGTCCTCCATATATATCTATATGTAAACGTCAAACTTTAATCGTCATTTTATGGCACTTGCACCGAGTCAAAAAATTGGCTCTCGTAAAATTTGTACTAATTTAGGTCATATAGAACATAAGAACATAAGAACATATGTAAAGGAGAAGAGGCTTTCTCAATTTTTTCTTAAGAATATCTCTGATTAAAAGAAATTCTGGCATTTTTTACTAACTTCACAGCGGTAAAATTTGTATTATTTTATCATAATATTCGTAATTATAACATTATTATATCGACATTTTTTAAATTCTAGCATAATTATATAATAAAGCATCCTGAAATAATTATAAAGCATTTCTCTCGAGGAACTGAACTTAATTCGCCTTTTCATAAAGTAGTATCATAAAGATAATAACACGAATTAAATGAGTTGGAAATAGTAGTGCAGTTATTAGTTTTATTAACAATATAAACCACATTTGCATGCGCCCGTGGGGTAATGCGATAATCGACTATGTAACCAACGACGCGCAATTTAATTATAGCGCCGCGAATTGTGCGCTGCCACACCACACACCGCCATAGCATTACACTGCTGGTTGTACTGCTGCGCATGTAAATCGCTACTGCTGAAATTATCCGCGTTAATTTCTAAACTCAATACGCCGCTAATCGTGCGTGCGTGAGTGCGCGCCGCGCAGCGATTTTCCTGCGCTGCACATGCAATATTTGCCGGGCACAGACAAATAGTTGTGTTGTCATTATTACTGCGCGTTTGGCGCTGCAGGAAATTTTAATGAACTAGCATATGCATTTTGCATATTTTACGGTTTTACAATTAAGCCATTATTCCCTCCTCGTTGGCCGCCGATTTCAAGTGTAGAGAATTAAGATGATGAAATAATTAACTAGATTGTTTTCATTTAATTATACTTATTACTTGCTTACTAATTACTGTTATTGTTAATAGTTACCAGGCTTGTTAAAATGTAAAAATTTAAGAGCTTTGGTGGAAGAGATGCAATTTTCAGTATTTCCTGATAATTGTTACTATCCGGCGCGAACTTTTCTGAATTATGGTATTAAAAGTAATTTCCCATGAATAAATGAGTGTAGGAGCGTAGGGTGGGTGGATAAGTGTAGATTTTAATTTTAAAAAGCGTCCAGGACGCGATAATTGCGACGCCATGTAAATTATGGCAGCGTTTAGGGCCGCACCTTACGATGTCGCGTAAATTATCCGAAAAACAGTGTGCGACATGTGTCAGGATGTTGTGCGCACTTAGTTGGGAGGATTGCGCTGTTGATCCCTGGAGGGTTAGTGGTGGGGTGGGCGGTGAAGTCGCTCGCCTTCAGCAAGTCCTAATTAAGTTAAAAACGTGCCGAGTGCGCGTAAATCAGGCTGGGTTTGTTGGGCTCGCGGGATTCGAGACGGGTTTACGGGTCGTGTCACCCGTCGGCGTCGTTATTAATCATGTCGACATATTTTTGGATTTTTAATTATTTTACATCCGTTTTGAGGGATGCCCATGTTTTATTTATGTTTAATATTTATTGCAAAAATAAAGCCCTTTCGGCGCATGGAATACACATTATAAATTGCTTAAAATGTTAGAATGCATGAACAAATGAAATGTTTATATCTTCATATGAAAGATAGTTGATTTTCTGATTGACTATTATGGCGTTGTGGGGATGTTTTGTCTAAAAATGTAATTACAAGAGATATTTGGCGATCAAAGGTTGGTGCTCGTTAGATCACTGCAGTTAAGCAACGTCGGACGTAGCAAGGCGTTGGGTGGGTGACCACTTGGTCTCCTCACTCAACAAGTGGCTGCGGCGCCGTCCGCGAACTCCTGATTTCGCGGTAAAAACGCGTATGATGACTACTGTAACATTTAAAGAAATTCTCGAAGATGTTTAATTTTAAGGCAAACCAGAATTTAGGCTACTAGAAGCTGCTGAAAATAGGTATGAACAAGTGCAAGGAAATAGTCTCCCGTGATTGAACTATCAAGGAAAAGTTGATTAAGAAACGTATCCCCAAGGAACATAAAGGGAACAAGCAAGAATTTACCCTTTGAATTTTCATAAATTTCATAGCATGCGAAGAAATAATACATTTTTCGATGTTTACCGAAACCAGATCGCTATTTAGCGATATCGTTATATTTGACATATTTTGATTGTCACATATTTTTACATTTGTTACTAAAACGAATCCTTGTAGAGTTTTAAAAGAAAAGTCAGTAGAACGGATACAAGGATGTCTTGAAACTCTAAATTAAAGCATTAAAAATTAAATAGAATTCATCCTCCTGTAACATATATTTCCCTTTACAATTATCTATATTCACCAACCACCAACTGTATCATTCCTCCCCGTCTCCCCGAAATGATATCATTTCTTTCATTCATCAAATCTTTTCTGTACCAGCAATCCACACCAGCTCGAGGCTACTACTTACTTGCGTTCGCGTTTTCCTAAAGACTTCATTTATGCACCGCGTTTTCCTTCCCTTCCAACTACGCGTTTTACAACTCGCAATTTTTCTACCACGCAGCTGAGAGAATGCGCACTTTCGCCGAACGAGAGCAGCGCAATGATAATTAGAATGCCCACGGAAAACCGGCTTGAATAAAAAAATGAGCTTCGGCGCTGGCGCGTGGAAAATAGCAGTGAATTGAAGGAGGCGGCCGTGGAGACGCCAACAGAATGTTTTACATGTGCCCATCTTCCTCTACTTGTATAGCTATGTATGTATATATGAAAGCGTGAGTGTGAGTGGGCAACGGAAGCACGTAATGGCCGCCCAACCTAACGCAACTAAACGTATTCACAAAGCGCGCGCGATCGGGGGGATGTCGAACAACGGCGCCGGAAATATATACACTCTTTCACTCCCTCGTCGGTGATGAGCGGCGGAGGGCGGCTGGAGGCGGCGTGGGAGACCGGGGACTAAATAATATGCCACCTCCTCCAGCCCAGAACTAATTACAGTTGGAAAAAATGAAAGGGATGGTGGTAATATGTAACATTATCTACTTGAGGATTTCTACGAATTTAATTCGTGTTGTGCATTTTTCAAAATGTTTTAATGTTGCTAAATCGGCCGCCAACAATGGAAATTGGAATGGAAGGCCACTTATTCCGATGAAAATTAAAGACCTGTGTGTGGGTGGTAGATATGGAGGAAGTCTGCGGTTTTGCTTAGTCGTTTATTGGATGAAAAAGAAAGAAAGATGGTTAAAAAAATTGTGTGAGATTGTAGTTTAGTCTGATTTACAGCAGTTTTTTTTTTCAAGTTGGAAACTTGAACATTTTTTCAAACGTGGTTTATTTAGCAGTTATTGACATGCCGAAGAAGGTACAGGCTATTAATCATTGAATGAGTAATGGGCGGATTCCGGTGGATGCATGTGTGAAGTTTCACCTTCTTAGAAATGTGGCTAGGGAATAAAGAAAAACGATAGCAGGCAAGCTTGTGATCAAAGGGGTTGTTTCTTTCTTTTTACACCTGAATTGTGGGACAATCAAAAGGCAATTTATACGGGTATTAATTTTGTGATCATTTGGTGTCAATATTTGATATATGAACCTTCTATACTTCTTTACTTGTTTGTTCTATTGTTTTGTTACTGTTTTTAGTGGATTGCTTTGACAAGTATGATATGTTAATTTAATCAGTTCTGATTTTGATATTTGAAGGGTGTTTTATATTTTAATGCCTATCGATAATTTTAAATCGTGGTCGAAAAATGCACTGAACGCTGCCAGAGACAGCAGTTTGATGTTCAATTTTAAAAATACCTACCTTTGGCATAAATGAACAAAATATTGCGAAAGTCCTATACAGAGAAGATTATTTAACATCAAAGTGTTGCCTAATATGAAAAATATATTTCAATCAATATTATTGTGATTAATTATCAAGAATATTCATCTATCTTTTAATTATTTTGAAAGTTAAGTTAAAAACACCACGTAAAAATGCGTCACAAAACTATGAGTCGAAGCTACGAATTCGTCTTTAAATTTTCTATAGAATAATAAATATTATGACTGTATATTGGTATGAAAGAAAGTATAATAGTGTTTCCTCCATTTTTCTGTATTCTTAGCTTGTTTCAATATTAAGTATTGCATTAATCATTGTAATAGTCATTTAACATCACATAAGAGTGGAAGTAATGAATTCGTTTTTAACTTTCCTATAGAGTAGTGTATTTAAACTCAATTATAACTCGAGTAACATTGATGACAGGACAGAATCTATACGTTTATGAAATCCTCTTCCAAAACAGAATACAATACTTGAAAATCCTATGAGTCTTATTAAATTCTTATTAAATTACAATTTGTTATGAACTAATTTGGAAGCTGAATTTGATGCTATCTTTTTATCGGTCTAAAGCAATGATTATATTCAGAATAATGGAAATACAATATTTTTGTTCTTTCGGGTTCTTACCGGTTCTTATCATATTTACGATTATAAGAAATTTAAATTTAAGCCTTTAATCATTAACACTCTCCTAAATTAAAAATTGAAATTAACACTGGAAATAAACACTGGAAATAAACACTATCGATGTTTTACAATTTTGTTTATTTAGAACAATGCGCATTTCGCCGCGAGGCATCGTCAGGTACTGGCCTGTTACAAACTTAAATCACATTTATACAAAATGTTTTCTTATATATAGGTCAAACGGGTCCTGATTTCAAGACACGGTTCCGAGAACATTTACGCTTAACCAACAACGCAGGGAATCCCCAATGTTCCTCGCTCACAGCCCACCTCATAACAACCGGTCATATGCACAATCCAAAACCTTAAAATCCTACATCTGGCCCGCAAAGGCCACAAACTCAACGCATTGGAAGCAATTTATATTAGACGGGCAACAAATGAGAATGCAGACACGGTCCTTAATGATGAACTAGACTTCCTTCTATCTTCACCCTACACCCGCTATATTGTACCTACCTAAGAAAACATTTTGTATACATACGTGATTTAAGTTTGTAGCAGGCCAGTGTCTGACGATGCCTCGCGGCGAAATACGCATTGTACTAAATAAACAAAATTGTAAAACATCGATAAAGTGTTTATCCCCAGTGTTTTGTTTCTTTTTTTGTTTGATTTTACCGAGTATCGACTGCTATGGTCATTAGCTCTATTCAATTCTTATTCAATGTAATTAGTCATATTAAGAGGCTAACACTATCGGTAAGAAGAAGAATTCACTTTAATATGCAGCCACACCGAGAATCGAACCCGGGACCTCATGGACAGTGGTCATCGACCATACCACCTCCATACCATCTCCAGTGTTAATTTTTAAAATGTTTTACCAAAACCCGACTGTAGACTCCATCAATTATAAAAAATTGAAAAGTTAATATAAATGTAATACAAGTTCCCTATTTGTACCTGATCAATTTAACGATACATCAAGTAAAAATAATGTAATTGCGGTTGATTTGAAGCAATAATTGTATAAAATGTATGAAAAGCAGACCATAAACTAATACAATACAAGGCACAGGTATTTACTGGGCGAATTAATTCTCGCTGTCGGCGCTTTTGATACCCTCGCGCGCGCGCGCGACTACACCGTAAACATACACATTTACACATACAGCCAACACTACCATCAGAACACTAATCAGATAATTATCAGTTTGCCTTCCCCCGCCGTTTACACAATGTTTATGCGCCGTGTGGAATGCCATATCATTAAATATAAAACTTACAAGACCCCATCATTTTCTAATGTAACTCAGATAAATTAAATCTGAATTAAATATACAACAAAACGCCCAGTTATTTGCCCTGATAAATAAATAAATCATTAGTCGTATAAGACTAGTGTGTCATTAGCGTGTGGGCTGCGATATCCTAAGCCGCCGAATATCACAATTATCGAGCACTAGTTCAGTGATTTAGGTTATTCCGTCGCGCAATAATGAGTAATGATGAATGATGTGCGTGTTGGTAAAGTGTGCATGTGTGTGTGTATGCAACACTTGTTCACGCGTTGCGCCTTTAATTGACGCCTTATCAAATCCCGCGCAAATGATTCACTTTGATCTTCGCCGGCACAACACTAGATATATGCAGCCTCGGATGCAGATACAGCTAACCTGAGTGGGAAATCAACGCAATTGAATGAATGAAGTAATGAGTTGTTGATTTATCGACGTTTGTTTTGTAACAGTAAATAATTTTTTGACACCGTTTTTGGACTTTTAAATTGAGATTTATTTTCAATTTGCTGATGTTTTTGATAAGGAATTAAAATACTATTCATCATCTTTTCGAGAATATTCAAACCAACTTCTTTTTAAATTGGTTGGAGCACCGGAATGAAGTTAGTAAAAAAATATGAAACATTTTCAGGAATATCCATAAGAAAACTATAAAAATAAAGGGTGTCCTGTTCTCCTTTGCATATTTTATTAATGTGATTCACATTTGTTTAAATTTTGACAGCCCCATTTTTCCAATTGATGCAAGTGTCTTAAAAATTGATCAAAAAAACGGATCAGTAAGAGGATATAATCATGACATTTCTCCGAAACTAAAAGTTTTTGAGATGAGGCGCTCCTCAAAAACTTCTAGTTTCATGTTTAAAAAAAAATGCAAATTCAGAAAGGAATACGAATGTAAAAAATAATAATTTAGTCGGTGCTGATAAGAGCAAGACTTCGAGATATTTTGATTAATGATTAGAAAAACAAGGTTTTAAGGAAAACACGTTTGAAAATTTGTTCATTAATAAATCAATTTAAACAATAAACCACTCTCTCTCTCTCTCTTTATTGTAATTTCATTATTTCTTGAAAATTTTATTCCAAACTTATGATAAGAAACTTTAACCTGGCAGAGCTACGCTCAAGAAGTTGCCTACTTTTCCTTCGTTTAATAAGTTTGCACTTTGCTTATCAATTCCAAATGATCACGTGTGTGAAAATACACATTTAAATTATAGTTTCTGGAACTTATTGTTAGATCTTTTAAGAACCTAAAAAGAAAAAGTTCAAACTTATTTGATTTACATTTATTCCGAATTCCTACGAAAAACGTGCCGAAAATGCATAAAAGCAAAAAGTACGTGTATACCAGGTGTTCCCGTTGTTAATACACCACTTAAATAGTAATTAACACATGTTTTCTATTCTCAGAAACATGTCTATGCATTTCAACTAGATTTTAGAAAATTACAACGGTTGACGATATTGCAATGCAAGAAAAACGGTAAAAAATCACGTAAAATTGAAATAATTCTGTTTGACAATGTATAATTACGATTCGTAATGGGTACTTTGTGAATATTGTCGGCATTTCACTATTAAAAACATTGAAATTCAGGAAAAGTTTAAAAAAATATTATATTAACAAGTGGCCTAAGTTCATTTTTCAAGGTATGAGCATAAAAAGTTGTCTGACTCAATTTTTTGTCAGTCTGTTTCTAATGTTTAGCTACATAAATAGTTTGAAATAATTTTCGTCTTTTTGTGATTGATTACGTAAAATTGTTATTATTTGCTAAAAATATCTATATGACAGCTGCAGAACATGCTTTGATGTAACATTATGTGAATGATAAGTTGCCTATGTTTCTTCCCCATTTTTTTCTGTCTTTGTTTCTAGCATTTATTTCTATTTCATCAGAGATTCTGTATAATTCTGTATATAGTACTGAAGAAAAGTGCGAATAATTTAAGTAAAATTACTCATAGAAGAAGCAGGATCGCACCTTGAGAAAGCTAGTTAAATTTTCTATAGGATAAAACCGTCTTGGTTTGTTATGAACTATAGTAGTTATTAAGAGTTGAAATGGGTTAGGTTAGGTGAGGTGAGGTAAGGTTAGGTTCGGTCATGTCTTGGTTTGTTATGAACTATGGTAGTTATTAAAGGATGAAACAGGTTAAAAGGTATGGATTAGCAAATTACTCCAAACAAATAGGATTAGTTTAAACAAAATTTGTGTAATTTGAAGTAAGTTTGCTTCTAAAATGGTGATAGCAATAAATGAAAGCCAATTGAATTGTCTATAAGACAATGTTAATTTCAAATGTACTTACTATTACAAATGTACTATTTAGCATCTTTGGGGTGTTAATGTCAGGTAAAACAATGCAAATATTAATATTGATTCGTTACAATTGCAATTGCCACGATAGACGGACAGACAAAACCATACATTAAAACGATACGTTTTTCGCGTATCTTAAGTTCACTATTATGTTAAATTGAAACTGCGAAAAAACATGCCTAATTTAAAAAATAAATCACAATTTTTCGTTCGTTTTAACCGAATGCAAAGCTTGATATATGTCTTCGTGCGATTTTAACGCCATTTTCAGCCTGCACGCGTGCAATTGTACGCGAAAAGCCAGCTACTTGTGAAACATGCGCCGCATAAAACGCTGCAAACTGTGCCACACATGCAAAAGCAGCTTGCAATTCAACTAGCAAGCAAGCAAAACATTCGTAAATCTAACGTCGTGTCGCAAGTACAGCAAAAGTCGCCAACAGCGACGCATAAACAAAGAGCGTACACCTACTCTCTATTCTCAGCGTTACCGACCAACACGGGCGAAACGCGAAAGAAATGGCGCGAAAAACGGGCGCCAACTGTGGCTAATCAACTCGGATTTATCTAGCCGGGCGAACATTACGTTAATCTGGCGCTACCCCGTGGGGTGTTGATAATGCGAATATAAAAATATGCGCACTTACATGCGCAGTTTTATTATTAGCGTTGGATTTGCTAAATATGCATGATATTTATAGGCATTGAAATGAATTCCACACATGGAGTCAACTAATAAAATAAATTAACCGATAAATACTCGCGCTAATCGCGATCGGGAACGTCTATTAGAGAATGATTTATGGCTTCCTTGCTTTTATTTCGGTGAGTTATATTGTAATATTTTAAATTATTCTAGTTATTTTCTTAGTATTTCTTTAAAGTAGAAAAACTACATCTAGCAGGGTCTACAAATTCGATTTTTAAATTTTTTTAAATTTAATTTTAAGTATATTTATTTCCTATTGTATTTTTCTTATATTCTTTTTTTTTTCATTTCTTTTTTAAATTCTAAATGTAACTGAAACAAAGTAATGTAACCATAAGAAAACAAGGCGGAAATTCATCACGATGGTGACGATCGTTGCCTGCATAGCGCGCGATAAAAATTCTAATTAATCGTAATATCGTTAATATGCATTTATGACGGACGGCCGAGTCGGTCAGCGCTCGTTGGAAGATGATTTGCATGTAGATGTCGACGCTGTGATGGCTGCGCATTTGCGCCCAAACCTACTGCACGTTGGAAAGTAGACGCAGAAGATATACAAGATGCGCACGCGAGATCCCTGCTCGCGCAGACAAGTCCTACGCGCCCAAAGCTCGCACAAATTTGCATACAATGCGCCGGTAAATATTCGCACCGACTACCAACTCTCAACTCGACTCCTCCTCGCTGCTGGAAAGATGGTGAAAGATGTGTGTTGCCTTGCAAAAGACGTTCGGTTATTTTTTCCTGGAAGACTTACGACGACGCTGTGGCGTTTACTACCATTTATTTCCACATTTTGTTAAGTTCAGGCCGTTTGAAAGGTTTTTCAACATTACTTACAAATGTTGAAAATTAATTCAAAGAAAAATGTCAAATAAGTTATTACAATATAACTAGCTGTTTTTTTTCTAAGGTACAATTTTTGTATAACGCGATGCGAAGTGATACGAAATTATCCAAAGCTTTTTTATGATCCCTATGATCCTATTATATGATTAGAAAGTATGTATACATTTTTTTTATTGAATGGTTGATATCGAAAAGTTTCAAAAACGTCATAGGTGTCATCCATTGGGAGATTTTGAAACTGAATTTATCATCACTCAAAATTACTTATAAATATTCAAAAACTTCGAAGCAAAATGTCAAATATGCTATAATAGCCAGCTAATTTTATTAAGGTTTTTTTATATATAATACGATACGATGTGAAACTATTCAAAGCTAGTGTATGATATCCTAGGTACAATTTTACGAAATTATGTTTTCCTATATTCATTGGTATCGAATGAATTGAAAATATCGAAAGTATCAAACGTTACAAGCGTCAGGTATTGGGAGATTTTGAAACTGAACTGACTATTCTATCATTTCATAGATACCAGTTTTCTAAACTGAATTAATACATTTTCGAGATTAAATCCTTATTTTACTCAACATTACTTATAAATGTTCGCAAAAAAATTAAAGCAAAATGTCAAATTTGTTATTATAATCGGCTTTTCTAATGTTATCTACGCATATCGCGATGCGAAGTCATACGACTCAATACCAAGCTATTTATGAGCCTTGTTATAATTTTATGAAATTGAGTATATATTCTATGACATCGAATGATATCGCAAAGTATCAAAAGCATCTCAAGCGCTATCTATTGGGAGATATTGAAACTACTCTGACTATTCTCTCACTGCATAGATAAGATAATTTATAGATTAAACTAATACATATTTCGAGATTAAATCTTCTATTTTACTCATTTTTGTGAAAAATGAATTACTATGCAATGATTTTTCATCGTTTATAACTACTTATAAAGGAAAAGTTTGATTAAGATAAATTTTTATTGATAGCATCTAAAACAGTTACAAATTTTAGTACAAAGACTAAAGAACGTCTTTAAAACAGTCAAAATTTCACATGTAACGCGACCCGAAGCAATACGATTTTCTCTGTGACTGTGGACGGCGGTTGCGAGCGTCGAAGGCGGCAATAGTGTAGTTTACTGTGAGAATATAACACCCACCCCCCGCATAGTGGTGACTCTGAATGTAAGTATGTATGTATAAATGTGTGTGTGTGTGTGTGTATGTGAGGGTGGCGGTCGTGGCGATTATTTCGAGCGTAACGGAAAGCGGCAAATTGGCCATCCGAGGCGTAGAAATCGTTTACTGGTTCGATTCAATCAGCGAAGTTGCGGTAATTTTATTTCCGCTAAGCTGCTATTCCGCTGCGGCCGGTGCCTGTGGCGGCTATGGGTGGCGGTGTGTGCCTGCTTGCTGGGGCTGCCCCTTGGCGTGTGGCGGCGACGGCGGCAAACCCGCCCCCTTCGAGCTCGTTCGCGGTCCGGGAGTTGTCGGATGTGTAACCGCCCCATTTGCGATGTGTATGTGTGCGAACTGGAAAATTACGTTTTTCTTTGTTAGAAAACTACGAGAAAAGCGGTGGATTACATAAAAGAAATTTTGTTTTCTTTGGAGCAAACATTTAACTTCATTATATTGGAATTCTTATATTGTAATAGTAAGAGCATTAATAGTGGAAATAGTAATAGATTTAATAAACAGTTTATTAGTTTGGTTACTGAACAAATAAAGCTTATAAATGGTAAATAAAATTTAATAAATTGAGTAAAAACTTAAATATTGCCCACCAGGGCAGCCTAGTGGTATCTCCACGTAGGAGGACGGGGTTCGATTCCCCGAGGTGGGCAATCCACCGGGGGAATTATAATAATTCACCCACTACACACCTCACACACTACAACATTCAACATTATTCAACAAACATTCAACATGCAACATACAACACTGTACAATACACAGCAACAACTACAAACTCACAATTTGTAAACATACACAAATAAATTGTAAGCACGGCGGAAAAACCCCAGGGTTGATAGCCACTAAAATATATACCTTAAATTTTTAACTTGAATATTTTGAAAGAATTTTTATTTTAATATTGTCATATATTATTGAAATTTAACTAATTTATCGTCCAAAGATCGAATATCGGCAGGCGCCAATTTTTTCTTCTTTCTATAGTATTTAGGTTTTAATATAAAAAGAAGAGGAAGGGATAGAAGACTAATGGACCTCAGAAGTCAATCCTGGGAAAATTTAACAAAAATAGCATCTCAAATTCTGCGAAATCATGATTCAAGAGATTTTTATAACGATTTTCTCTGAATTTATATAAATTGGTAGATTTTTTTTTCCATTTTACGTTTAGTTACATCGGTATTTTATGTTTATTAAATATTTGATAATATTTAACAAGTTTTTTTTTTATTTTTCTACAATTGAGCATTCATAAAACTTAAGAAAATTTAGTTTTTCGTACGTATATATTGAAAAAAAAAACAAGCGTTTTATGGTAAGCGTGTGCCAAAATCATCATAGCCTCTTATTACTAAGATTTATACATTAAAAAGATTTTGGTACAAACATTTCCTAATAATACGAAAAAGTGTCGAACGATTCTCGACGAGTGCCCAAAAACGCCGTTTCCAACCTTGTATCGTTATACATCATTTTTATTCATAAATAACTCAATAAATTATATGAGGAATTAAAAACTTACAAATTGTTGGTAAATGATTTCCGAAAGACCAATTACTTCAGATACATTACTTGTCTATGGATAGAATAACTAAAAGTAAGAATAATACTACCAGAACTAAAATTTTTGATCTAAAGAAAAAATCAAAACCTACTGGAAAAGAAAGAATTCAAATGAAGACATTACTATTAAACAAAGCGATTATAAAGTTCTCAATTTATTATTCATTTTACTTTTGCGTTAACTATTTCTCGCACTACAGTATTGTTTCTAAAGTCTTTCAAATTTAAATTTATAAAGTCATCAAAAAACATCAAAAATATTTTTTGTTAAAATATATTAACCTATTTAAAAATACAAATCTCAATAGAACGTCCTTGTTACCATTTAAGTAAGTTAAAGAAACTTCCTAAATGTATCTTTCAACTAATTCTCAAGAAAACACGGGAAAAAATCTAAATCAACATGGTCCTGCTAGAATTTTACGACTTTTACCCATTGAATATCATCCTCGTCTCAGGGCCTTTGCGTTATTTTTTTTTATTATAGATTTTGGGTATTTTTGGAATGCAAGCTGTGGCATTGTTATATTTACACAAGAATGGCAGCCTAATGGTGGGCGCTCAACGGGTGGTTTTTGTTAGTGTTTAATGACTTTGGAAACTCTAGACGTGGCCCTGTCCATCTTGCATTTTATTTCGTTTTCTGGAAATTGCGTTGCGTTCTTCTGCCTGCCTACCAACCAAAGCTGGGCACTTGTTTGAACGTTCGTACACATCTCATCTTTCTTTCGCGTTCTTCAGTAATTCCGAAAAAATAACTGTGTGTGGCAATTTATATTACAAGAAATATTCTTGTGTATATATAAATATTGACTGTATCTCGCCTATTATCAAGTTGTTAAGTGAAATATTTCGAGATGTAACGCTTGATAATTGGATTAAATTTCATGCCACGTCATATTTATCAATAAGCTAACAAATAACTAACCTAAACGCTAAATATGAGTGACAGCTTAGAAGAGCTTCTCAGAAGTGGTTTACCTGCTTTTGGAGGAAATTTTAGGAAGGACCGTAATACGCTGACTGCATTAATATTTGCATAAATTATCAACGCTTTTCAAAGGGGCGTTGTGTAAATCTAGTTTTATGGCGTAGAACAAGTTTTATTGCTCTATGGTCATAAGTTTAAGTATTACATTAAAAATTTAAACGAAAATAGGTACTTAAAATTTAAATTTTTATAACTTTGGTATTTGTTTTTAGGTTAGAATGAAGTTTTTAAGGATAAGGTTAAAAGTAGCTTAGGTTTGGTATATATTTATTTTATTCAAGAATTAATTTCCAAATTATTCGTAAAAATAAAATTAGAAATCGAAGTTTTAAGAAAGTGCCAGTTAAACTAAAACTTTTAACATTTTCAGTTGCATATTTTTGGTAATATTGTTCTGTACATAATTTTAAGTAATTGTCAAAGTTTTATTTGGAAAAGGCAGGAGTCCTATGTTAATCTGCCCCATGACGTCGTTCTGTGCTATGTTTTATTGTTTTAATATATCGATAAATATTATCAACTTTATATATAAATTTGAAAGTGATTATTTTCTCATGAAAAGCAAATTTTGCCAGGAATATTTTTTTTTATAAATACACGCGTAGCTCTGGCAATTTTTAATATTTTTCAGTGAGTATTTTTTATAATATTGTTTAATATATGCTTAATATAATTCCCAAATTTCATTACCTTATGATTATTCATTCTCCGTTAAATAAATTGCCAAAGTTATAACGGAAAAAGGCCGAGTTTCAAACTGATCAACTCGGATGTTGTCTTAGGAATGACGAGCCTAAAATGTTAGCTAGTTCATTTATTATGTTGATAGATAAGATCGTTAACTTTAAAAATATTTCTCTAGGTGATGAATTTTTCCTGAAAAGTAAACTTTGTTCGTAATATAAAGAAAGTTTAAGAAAAAATATTTTCAATATTTATCGGTGAATATTATATAGTATTGTTGAATATATACTTATTGCAATACCGTAATTTTATTCGTTAGTGATTATTCTTATCCGGTTTAATTAATTGTTAATGTTTGGTTTGAAAAAGACAGAACATCTAACTATTCAACTTCCATCTTATTCCCTTCGAGTGAGTGCTGCGTCTGAGATGTTTTTACGCGAAAGTTGTGTTTTTGAATGTTAAAAATTATGATAAATGTGTTTTCCCTAAAAAATCTTAGAAATATGAATTCTAAACTTTTAAGAAACCCTCTTTATGAATTATTAAATTTTCCTTCTACGATATGAGAAGAATTCCATGTTACCGTTTTTGTAAATTTCCAAAAAAAACTCGATGATTTCAAAAGATACGTAAAGATATGTAAATAAACTGAGTTAAGTCTTCCTGTTTGGGTAGAACACGGTTTTAGCATGTGGGTGGTATTTGCTGGTGGGTCCTTCGGTGTGTTGGTCGTCTTCGGTCGCTTTGGGTACGCTGAGGCACCTAAGGCGTCTCGAAGAATGACGCGGATGGCACATTAGTGGTCATAAAAACGTCACTTTTGCAGACTGTCGCCCGGGCGTCGATTTGCACATTATTCTCGCCTCCCCTCAGCGCGGATTGAAACTTGCCAGATACGCTTTTGCCCCTTCTTCACATGAGAGATTTAGATAACGGCGTCTTGAACAGCGTGGTTCTCGAAGCTGTCTCTACTTTGAATGGTTTAACCCAAGTGACGAAAAAGCTTCCAAACTTTTGAATCTTTCAATAATTTTCCTGCATAAGTTTTTATTTCGACTTTATAGAAAATGTTGAAAAAATCACTTCTTTCAAGAGGATGATACTCATTTATTTAAATTTGTAAAATACTGTTTGTTTACTAATGTTTTTTTTTCTTGTTTCAGGTAAGTTTCAACCACTTAGAATTAAGTAAAGTGGGGATTAGTGGTTTTGAGATATGCGTGGTGAGTTTTTTGTTCTTTGAAGATATATCAATATGGAGAAATGAAAACAGCAATTTTTTTGTGTGTAAATAATGTAGACAACACAAATTTTCAACAATATATTTAATAATCAATTTCTTGTCATTATTAACATTTCGAGATTTTGATTCATATCTTCTCATGCTCTGTCATGGCATACTTAGATATTTTTCTCCATTTTAAGGTTTTGGATGTTAGTTTTTACTTTATAAGCTGATTTTTTACTATTTCTGGGCAGGATCAGTCATATTTACGGCTTTTATACATGTTTTCGTTAATTTCGGCAGTTTAGACTGAAGTATAGAATATTGTCACGTCATTATTGGACATTTTTACGTCATTTTTGGACATTTTATGTCATTTTAGGTTATTTCTAAGCCATTCTTGCTTATTTAACATTAGTTTTAGTAAAGTTTTCGTTGTGTATCATTATTACATTATTGTTAGGGAATGTATGTTACTTTTGGTCATTTTAACGCCATTATTGGTAATTTCCACGTCATTTTAAATTTGTTTAATGGCACATTGTTATTTCAGATCATTTCATAATGACTTTTTCTAGCACATTTTAATTGTTCCTAGAAATAGAAGTTTGAAAGTTTTTAAAATAAATATAAATTCAAACAATTACAAAATACGTAAATATAATCATTTGAAAACACTGTAAGAAAGTATTACTTTTAAAATGATTTTGGTAGTTTAGACGTAGTTTTGAAAATTTAGGATATTGTGATATCATTCTTTTTTATGACATTCTTAGATTTCGTTTCGTCAGTTCATTGACTTTTAACATAATTCTTGGTTATTTAACATAATTTTTAATAACTTATATTGTTTGTCATTGTTACGTTATGGTTAGGAAAGGAATGTCACTTTTGGCAATTGTAACTCCATCATTGATCATTTTAACGTCATTTTGGCCCATTTTAATTGCACATTATTATGTTCAGTCATTTCTAACAAACCGTGATTGTTTCCTGAAATAGTAGTTTGAAAGCCTTTTAAATAAATATTATAAATTCAAAAAACACGCAAATAAACGCATTTGAGAACCGAGGAAAAGCATTTAACATTTAACACAGGCCCATAATGAATTTATTACTCTTAAAACCCATTATATCCTAAGTAATTTTCAATTTGCAAAGTTGTTTATCATCTCTCCGAATAAACGCATTTAGCATGTCATTTCGCCATTGCGAAGCAATATCTTTTTATCACTTTCGGTCTCGCCAATTCTTCGGTTATCTTTGCATTAATTTTCGCTCGCACACGCTGCATGCCGTTTATTACCCAGCTTTTTACAATTATAAAAATTAACGACTTTCGGGCGAGGGTTCCGACCGAAGTGATGATGATGTCGACGTGGTCCTAAACCGCTGTGAAATAAAATTAGGGACGAGCATGAAAAATAAGCTAGTATAAGCTATAAGAAGCTTTTTGTCTTTTTTCTCGCCCTTTCTCCTATTTTATTTTTACTTGTTTTTTTTTGTGGTTTTACGCACATGAAGAGACATTTGAAAATTTTATTATGCAGGTGCATCCATGTAATTTATCAAGCGTTATCAAAGTTTCCGTAAGAAAGTTTTTGGGAAACAGCACCTTTGCGTCATTTTTCGATAAATCGTAAATTGTAAAATTATCAGAAGGTTTATGTCCGATCGTAAATTAAGGCATATTTTTATCACTACTTGTCTCAATTTAGAGTAAAGAAAAAAAAGCGAGGAAAAAGCGGCTGGAAATCGTTAAAATACACATTTCAACGGGCCGTTGGGTTGCGTAGTTGCGCTTTCAGTTTTATTTCTTAATTATGCATTCGACGGTTGTATAATTATGAAATAAAAGTAAAAGTATACGTAATGATAGGGCGAGATGTGGGAATTGTGGGAAAGGTGACGTGTTAAAATATACTAAAGCTGGAATGATTAATGTAATTTATGTGATTACGACGAGAAATTTTTGAGTTTTGGCATTAATTTTGTTTTTTCACACTTGGGAATGAGACTTATGCCTTCCTGTGATGAAATTTATAAAATTAAAGTAATGAGATTATATTGTGAGGTTATATTGATTGTTTATTTTGAAAATTCATAAATTACTATAATTTTCTAGTCATTCAGTATTACATTCAGTATAAAATTTATTGTAAAATCGTACTCATAAGTTTTGTCATAGTGGGCATAGTGGCATTCCATATTTCATAATTTCTTAATTAACATTCTGGTCTGGATATTGTTTAGGTAAACATTACCTTTTTTTGATTATACATCATATTAAAATTTGTTAAATACGTAAATTTGAGGTATAATTTGTCGTTTTGGCGTAATTTGAAGTTCTGTGATAATTTCAACGTCATTTTCTCCCTTTTTGACGTAATTTCTAGTCTGTGTGACGTCATAACTGTCTTTTAACGTCATTTTCTTAAAGTTTGTCGAAAGTTTGTTCGAAGTTCTGGTAAATTTTATGTGATTCCAGTCAATCTGACATTTATCGGAATTTGTTCTCTATTTGCCGAAATTTTTTATCAACTACTACACCTCATTAATTAATTATGTATATAATAAGTATATAACTAATTATGTATATTCTGTACTATTTAACGTAACTTTGTCATTTTAATGAAACTTGTTGAACCATAAAGACATATTTGAATTATTTTATTTTCCGAAAATTTTCAATATTTACTTTACTTTACAATTTTCTTTACAAGGTAAATCAATTAATTTAAGCAAGGATAATCAAATTATTTCAGTATCAAAGCAATTTTAATACATTTTAAAACAGGAAATCGAAAATGTTTCAAGAATACATAGATTGATGAACTAAAAAAACTATACAAATGTAAAAAAAAAAACAAGTTTGGGATTACTGCCTGCTATTCTCCAACATACGTATCTAGCCACACAGCTATTTTCACACAGGCGATTTTCGTGATATCAATGTGTGTGAGTTGCATCAGATGAATATTTGCCGAGTGATGATAATATTCGCGATCGCCGCCCTTCAGACGATTCACGCTTGGCCGATGCCAATTCAGCGCCGGAATTTATCCTATCAATTTCTGCCCGCTGAGCCGGCAAAGAGCTCTCCGCCGCCGCCGCCGCTACCTCTGCCGCCACCATCGTGTCCGCCTGCCGCTGCCCCCAGCCTGCCCCCTCAGTCCCATTGCCACCCCTGCCCACCCTCGACGCGCTGCATGTCGGCCCGCCTCATTACCGCCGCCGCCGCCGCCGGATGGGGGGTCGGGCTGCGCCATCTTGTTCCGCTCTACGTCGTGATTTTACATGTCGTTGTGCGCGTTTAATCATGCGCGCCTAATTCGTCGGCGAAGAGAGAATTTATAATTGGACCGTTTCGGCGCAAAAAAGGCGCCTGGAGAAAGAAAATCGGCTAGGAAAGGACGGAGGAATGACAGACTAAAGCAGAAGAAAAGAGAGTGAGGAGAAGTCCTTGGCATTTCTCCGCCGTGTGCAAATTTAGGCCATTGATGCCAATTTTGAGGGCCGAAATTGGTACTTTCCTTTTTTCGCGCTGAAATTGTGAACGCTGCGAAAGTGTTATTTCGGTTTTCGGAGCGTTTTGTCGAATTGTATTGGAGGAATTTGTGTAGGAATTCGATTGGAAAAGGACGTGTTGACCAAAGGGCAACACATATCCGCACCCACACAGTGTGGTACACAGTACATACACGCAGTGAATGGGAGGGTGTAATGATGCGTTTTGATTCGCACAGTATCACATCATGCGCTTGCGTGCCTCCCGCCTTTCCTTTCGTCTGGAACGGCTTCCCTGTCCAGGTTTGCGGACGATTGCGTTCGCCACGAGAACGATTCGACCGCAATGCCCGCCAATAAAATGAGTCATAATCAAAAAGTTCTCAAGGTGGAGTTGCAATTAGCCTAATTGATTTTTATGAGATCTTGAAAGACTGTGGAATTGAAAAAGTGTATAATTTTAGTTTTAAGAGTATTATTGACTTGTAGTTCTTTTCCATTTGCCCGTTTCTTTCCTTTATAGGTGTTTGAGCTTTTTTTTCGTTATCCTCATTCCTCTGCAGCACGAGTTGCTTTTTTTTTTCTTCCTTTAACTATTCATCGTGAAAATGGCCACAATCCTTTTCGTACGCTTACGCCCCACACATTTCCGTACG
>WSZQ02000014.1:99159-109876 GCA_019419845.2 Weissflogia rhopalogaster
GTTATCATTTAATTTAAGAATTGTGATTAATGTTTAGTGATATTTTGAAGGGTAGTGGGTATTTATAAAATGAAGTGATAAAATGCCAATAAAGGTTCCATACATATAAAAACATATTGAACTATATTTTCATCCTTATATTATTCTGGGTGTACATGAAATTGCGTAAAGATGTTAAAACCGACGTTTTACAAAAGAAATCAGACTTGATATTGCACGACGCTCATTTCGCCTTTCGGCATAATCAAATACTTCCTTCGCAGCAGTAGAATCAACAGTTAAATCGTGGGTAAAGTCCGAGTTTACTAATTAAATATAAAAAAGTGACAAAATCTAGTGTACCTATTGCTGTAATAAAAGTGTAAATCTAGCAAATATGCCGAGAGGCGAAATGATCCTCAATCAGAATAAAGTCATTTTTGTAAATGTTATAAATTGTGTTTTCCCTCGAAATACATCAATATAATTTACTAACAAGTAGTTAACCCACTTCAGACATCTTAAGGAATATGATCATCAGTCACACAACCAAACTCTGACCAATGAATTGTCTGACTAATGTATTTAAAAAGAGATGTATGGATTTGAATTGAGCTACATGGGCAATATTCTTTTATATACATTTAGTATGTACTTGTACAGTTGGTATGATTTCTGTATGATCCACATTGAATAGCCCCAGTTTAGCCAGGTGACTGAGTGGTATTCTCTTATCCTTTGGTATGACTTATCTCTACTAAATAATGCTTAACTTGGCGACATATAAAATAGGTCCAAAATTGCCAAGATGTCCACAACAGTTATCATTACAAAAGTTCACCCAGCCTATGCAGAATATTACCATACGTTATATGGTTCGAAGATACCCAGAAAACAGTGACGAGCGAAGAAGATGCGAAAAACCAAATAAAATGCTTCATAATCCTTCAAAAATTTTCTTTATCAGGAAACTATTGTTACACCTGTCTCTTATTATCACTAAAACATCTAACTTTGAAATTGTTAGTTTAGTTAAATTTGTGGAGGGGTGAGTGGGTGGACAGAAGGAAGGAGTATGAGCATGTTGGTTTGTCGGAATTAGCGGTAGAGGAAATATTGCGGGAAGGGGGACCGTTAGAATGATGCGTGAAAGGGGACGAGAGGTGGAAGAACAGGTGCGCCAGGAGAACATAAGTAACAGCTCGTATAACCCCGCCTACATGTTAATACAGGTCATCAGGCAGAAGCCAAAATATATCAGTAAGCAAAGAATGAGCGCCGACGACAAACGAGTTATGGCCAGGGCAAGGTGTGAGAGTGAGGAACCAGGAAGAAAGGTGTGGATGGGGAACGAATATATGGAATGTGTGTTATGTCGTGGTGGGGTGGATAACTGGGAGCACCTGTGTGTTTGCGAAGGGGTGAATGGTTTGGGATATAAGAGGGGGAAGGTAAGGGAGTGGTTGGGAGAGGGAGACAAATTGTGAAGGAGAAATGGAAACGGAGGAGAGGGATGACCAAATAGGGAGGGTGGGATGAAATACCACGTTTGTATTTTTATTAGTTATTTTGTTTGTAATTGTTTTATGTTATATTTATTAAGAGTGTTAATGTTAATTAAGTAAGAAAGGATATTGTATAATGGGGATGTATGAAAATATGGGGAACAGAATGCGAATCAAGGTATCTATCTATTAGTATTTATACAAAAGCCAAACCTAGGGATTCAACAAATTCCCTAAAATAGTGATTTTACTAATTCCCAATACTATACCTTTTACAAATTCCCAATAACAGTGATATTTTTTGATATTTTGGCAGAAGAAAAACATTCTTTATTCTTCGAAATTATACTTTTATAACTGCTAAACAGGTTGGAAATAGTTTGAGTGATTTTAGATGAATTATAACCTTAAATATACAGTCTGGGAACGTAGATAACCATTAAAACTTCATAAGACTTGCCATTTCAATAATTTCAAATATTCATGCATTTCTACTTACATATCTCATAGTTTCTACGATTTCAATAGAAAATTTACTGAAAAAGCTATACTTTCAAGAATATGAGCGGAATAGAATGTTTTTACTTCTTGGAGAGTTGTAGAAGCATTTTAATATATTCCAAATGATTTTAGAGGTAAATTTTCCTCAAATTTTAGTTTATTACTGATTCTATAATTGATTCTGCAAATTCCCTAAATTAGTAATTTTACAAATTCCTTTTATTGGAGGTTTTACAAATTTCCTAAATTAGTGATTTGACAAACTTCCTAAACCAATGATTTCCTCAACAAGGGATTTGACAAATTCCCTAACCTAAAGATTTACCAAGTTTCATAAGTAAGTGATTCTACTAATTCCCCAAATAGAAATTTTACAAATTATTGATTTTACAAATTTCCTAATGAAGTTATTTTACAATTTCCCAAACTAGTCATTTTACAAAAAATTAAAAAAAAATGTAGGAAAACCTAAACTAGTGAAGGCCTATAGAAATCACCAATTTAGGAATTTTAGAAAATCTCTAAAGTTAGGAAATCATATTGCATCACTGTTTAATAAGATCTAGTACTATCCATGAAAACTGGCAGTATATATAATAATTGTCTAAATTCCATAATTTTCAGATGATATAAATTCTCAAATTTGTAGAAAATTTTAAAAATTGAAAATATGCTGATTAATACAATTCTTACTCGCATTAACTTCAACGATAGTTGATTATACATTTACTCTCTCACTATCCTAATTTTGAAATCTACAAATGCATACATGAATTAATGCCCATAGATACACGCAATATGCGCAGGCAAACAGCAAACAATTACACATTTACACTTTACGCCGTGATGCACAACTACGCGGCGCGCTCTTATCTGTGTTATTAAACCAGTTAAAGTGTACAATCTCAAATCTAAACGACGAAATGTGCACCCGAGCCGATGCTGGCTCTGGCTCCTCTGCCTTGCACCGACTGCATCCGGCGCATCTTCGTTTACAGGCCCCGTTGTTGTTGTTGTTGTTGCTGCTGCTGCTGGCCGTTCGTGTGCGTGTCATTAACGCCCGTGTCCAACGATAATTCGATTCGACGCGATGCCGCTCGCAGCAGTCACGCGCAATAATCGGCTAGTTATGCCCATACCGCGCATACTTCGCATCAAGCATTCAATAATTCCCCGCATTAATTTGTTCTTAAATGCCATAAAACCAATCCTCAAACGCCGTCTTACACAATCGCCTCCACTATTGGCGTGAAGAATTTGGTTAATCTGCTGATGCGGCGATAATTGGATATTACCTAAAAACGCCATCCCACCTTCGTTTGGATAAGAGTGTGTGTGTGTTTTTCGTTTCTCTGTAGTTTGTGGTTTTGAGGTAGTGGAAAGAGGTCCTCAGGTAAGAAAAAAACCTCCCAGGCTGGTTTCGTGTTTGTTTTGAGATGTCGCGGGCATATAACGTTCTCTTATTTTTTGTAAGTTGACCACAACATTCTGTGGTTTCCTTTTCGGGACAAGAGGTATATTTAACAAGGATCTCATTATTACCGGTATTATTATGTCCAGTCTTCATCATCTTAAATCATCTCTTTTGGATACGAAATTGGGAGTAAAATAAGCAGAATTAAGAAAAGCTAAGTTAGATTTGAGAGAACAGATTCATATCCTTAGCTATACAACACTTATAGGCTTAACTTCAGAGATATCTACAGAACCTTGTGATATTTGTAGGAGTATGTGGAATTTAAAATAATTTGTCAGTGGACACTGAGGGTTCATGATTTTCCATTGGATGGGCATTTATGTAATGAAAGACTCCTAGCGACATCTTATTAAATTCTGAGGTACTTCATTCAGAACGCCAGAAAATTAAAAAAAAAACATTTGAGAAAGAGAGGAAATTTCGAAAATTCCGATGAATTTAAATATAAAGTTGAACACAAAAGGACAAGTTGCAGCCTGTATCCCCGAAACTGAATTTGGCTCTTGACTTTTAGAGTATAGTTGACCACGCATGACAAGTTAATAGTTTAAAACCTATATAGCATCATACATATACCGAGTGATGTATTCCTACAAACAGTAGATACACAGTCAGTGCCTCTTTTCCTGAAAGACTCAAGTCTTTAAGAATGCTGAGGTATGCACGATTTAGATAAATATTACAGCAGTTCTTTAGGGGAGATTAGGAACTCCCAGAATGATCTTGCTTAATCAGGGGAATTCCTAATCCCACCCAAAGTTTAATGATTATCACTTAATGCCATAGTAAAGAAAAAGATTAGAAGTGATCCATTATTCCAACCAAAGTAACAAATTTCTAAAAAATCAACCAGTAATTTTTGTACCAATTTTAAATATGACCCACAACCAGGCAAACAAACTCATTGTTCCAAACACAGGTATTTTCCCAGGGCTAAATCACAACCAACGTAGAACCACCAGCACTCTGGAGTCTCAAAGTCCCTCAAGACTTTAATATTCGTCAGAATGTTGAAAGGTTGACTTCCGAAACGCAGCAGATCAGATCTGAAACTGTCTTACCCAAATCTACGGATGTCTTAGAATACAACAATAAATTTGTAACATACTCCCTAAAACGATTTCAAGAAGAACAATCTATTCTGTACATAATGGATCACAAGGTCCCTGGCTGGAATCGCATCGAAAGTAGATCAAAATGAACTCTCCTTCTAATCAATAGCAAGACGTTTCTAATACGACTAATTACATTGAAATAGAACTGAATAGAGCTAATGACCACAATAGTTGTCGATGGTGGATAAATCGAACAATCTTCGGTACTCCATAAACCAATCTTTCGTACGCCAAAGACCAACCTTCGTTACCCCAAAGACCACTCCACTGTAACAATCAAAATGTCACACTTTCCCGCCATGATCAATTTAAAAATTGTAGATCCCAGTTCTCTTTTGGTCCAAAGCTTGAATTATGCACCTACATGCAGTTGAAATACACACGCGCAAAGAAGCAAAGTCGAAGGAAGGTCCGTTCGGTCGGGCGCGCTCGCGCCATCGTCCCAGGACCGGTTTGCTTCCTCCTCGTCTCCTTCCATCATCCACGAACGAAGTCTCGGTTCCCCCGTCGTCCCAACCCGACGACAAGAACGTCATACCATGGCTGTATTCCACTCCTGAGTTTACTGCGTCGTCGCAGCAGACTTAACCACCACACACTCACACATTTACACCACACAGACCTTACAGACCGTCACACACAAACATCAAATGCACCTGCAAAACCTACACCTTAATGCCCAACACCATCAAACTCGACATTATTTATCCTGCGGTTGTTAGCTGCCTATGATTATGGCTGTTTTTACACGTTAGCCACGTTTGTGTAGGTATGCCCATACATGATGTACACAGTGTTTGCAGGTGTGTGGCTGTATGTATCTCCCGCGTGTTTAATTTTACGATACGACATAAATTAATATTCGGGGCTTCATGGGACACCGTTATGTGTGCATCCTTAAATAAATAACCTCGGTATCGATTTACATATTGTTTCATATACACAGACATACACATACCTACACACAAAAACTATAGTCCGAAACAAAGCCATACAAAGAAAAAAGCATAGAGACAAAAGTAGACTTATAGATACACAAAAGTAGAGCTTGCAATGATAAGAACATATCCCAAAAAGTTTCGTGCACTGATATGAATGTAACCAAATAAGTTTACTTACTAAGCCAACTTAAAAAGCCTAGAAATAAAGACCAATGAATTCCTCAACCAAACCGGAGAGTTCCTTAAATACACTTGAACGTTGCAATAGAAAAACTGGGAATCGGTCAATAAAACGTAGATGGGGTGGTAATAAACGTGAATTTACGATCGAAAACGAAGATTTTCCTCGGTATTGATGGTGAGAACATAATGACCCTAACTTCAACGATGCCAAAATGCGAAATGTTGGCATACGATGATGCTAAAGGATAGTTAAACAACCACCAAACAGTTAATAAAATTAATTTTACAAAGAAAAAATATGTATCCATTAGTCGACTGAGAAGCTACATAAAATTAGGCAGCTGAAAAATTTAGATTTATTTCTGTTCTTAAATTAGTCTTGAATCGACGTGAACTTAGCAGAATGAAAATTTATACTTTAACGAAGTGCAACTTTTAAACCAAAACGGATTAGACATCTGAAATGAATACCATTTCGTAGGTAATTTGAAGACGATTATATTGATATGAATTAATTAAATATATATAAAATCTGCACATGATTTTTTTTTAATTTTACAATCATAACCATGAAATATCTGTAATATTTAATTAAAATATATTTTATTAAATATATTTTTAGTGATACATTGCCACTGTAGTGAAAGCCTATCAAAATGATAAAAAAATTGCTAAATAATCGTCAAATAGCTCATAAACTAAACGGCTTAAAATTAGAGAAATTTAAAGTTGTGTTTTTTCAATTAATTTTGAACCGACATGAACTTAGCAGAATGAGAATTTATACTTAAATATGCGTATATTTTAGCCGAACAGAATTAGGCATATGAAATTTATACCATTTCGTAAGTAAATTTAAAACGAAAAAATTGATAAATTCATATGAAACGCTTTGAGATTTTATTATTATTTCGTATTCATGAAATTTCTATATACAAATTGCCAATTTAAAGACAAACCTAAATTTACGTTGATATCAAATTTCTTTATGAATTTGATACGTTTTAATATCGTTTTAAACGAAAATAGTAACAAAACAAGCAAGTGTAAGAAAAATTCTGCTAGCTTCAAATTGGATCTATAATCGTTTAATAGAAAATACCACATGTTATTTCTGTACCTGAAAATAGTTATACCGATATGAACTTAGCGGCGGGACAAACTATACTTTAAAAAATCGTAATTTTTAAATTAGAAAGTAAAGAAAACGAATATATTAATGTCAAACAATTAATACTTGTTTAACAAATCTTTTTGTATATAAAATCTGCAATTATAATTTGGGCAACATTAAACGTTTTTAATATCACAAAAACGGTTAATTTTTATTAGTGAAGTCATCGCCTCGTAATTTCGGTCATGAAATAGTTAATGTCAAGACAAACCCAAATTTAGGTAGATATCATTTCTGAATGTGTTTAATACGTTTAAATAACATCTTAAATAAAAATTATAGTAAAAGAAACCAGGGTAAAGTTGGTTAGCTTTCCACTGGTTTTATAATCGTTTAAACTGAAAAACCGCAAAAGCAAGTAAACTTTCAAAGAACTTGTTTATCTTCATGTTGGCATATTTGCAGGAAAACACAAAAACTTTAACCTCAAGGAATACATGTTATCAGCATGGTTCTTCTTCTTTATCGATTGCGTCAGTTTTTTTTTTCGGTCGGCTTTAAAAGAAGCTCGCCGCCAGAAATATGCAGTGAAATGAGGACAATTTACGGCAGCGACACATGAATAATAAATTGTACAAATAGAACACCAGCGTTTCGGTATTATTTGACTTGATTTCACCGAATCAAGACCGGTAAATGCCAGTACAAACATTGGAAAAATTCTCGAGCGCAGGCCACGCCAAACCGCAAATTTCCCTACGCCACGTCAATAATAAATTACGCGTAATCAACGTACGACGGACAAACGTTTAAGTCAATTTTTAGAAGAATTTATATTTTATATACTTGGCTAACTGGTTGCATAATTAATTTCGGCCGGGCAATAAGCAGGTGTCGCGAGCGATGTTTACGCCGTGTTTCTTTCTTCCTTCCCCTGTGTTTGTGTAGTGTGTATACTGTATATGGCTGAGTATATGTGGCTTAATTGAATTCCTCGAGTGTGTTGCGTCCCTCCCAAATACGAAGCAAGGAACGAAAAAAAACCGCATCATTCGCTTCGTCGAATTGTTTCGAAAAGCAGCGAAGCTCGTTGGCCGTTAATTAATTTACGTCCGTCCGTCAAGCGCTAAAGAGCTTCTCGTTTCACGAATTTTTAATCAGCCGCAGAAAATTATCTGAGTGCACCGTTTTAAATTACCACTTTTTTGCACCTTGAGAATTTTAAACAGTTTGTGTATAACGTGCAGTTTCTTAATTTGGGACTCGTAAAAATTGTGGTATGGTAGATATTATCAGGCAATATTTTCGTAATTATCCTAATTTGGAACACTTTATTTGCTTAATTTCTCTCAATTTGGAGAAAATGAGATAGACACAAAAAGTTTCAGATCGAAAATGACAAAATGTGTTAAAAAGCATCTGAAATATTTAAAATCTTTCGCTCAGTTCATTTTTTAAATGTTTCTTAAATTAACAAATATAATTTTTGAAATTTTTCTAATTTAGACCGCTTTAAAAAATTTTGCTTTAAACTTTTAAGTATCATTGTTGCTTAATCTAGAAAACTCGTAGAAATTGAGTTTGATTAGGTTCAATCAGCAAATATTTGGCATTATCCTAATTTGGACCACTCGATTTTTCTTATTTCTCATAAGTTGAATATATATTTCATATGAAAATATCAGAAAACTCTTTGGAAGGCATCTAGAATACCTAAAATATTTTGCTATGTTTATTTTGTAAATTTTTCTTCATTTGGACTGCTTTAAAATGGATGAAAGATCGATGAAAGTGAATTATAATTTATAGCATTGGAAGATAAGAAATATCAAAGTCATTAAACTCGAATAAATAACAAAAAATATTTGAAATTATGAAACAGTGCAAGTTCCAAGAATCCCGATTATAAAAGGTCCAATACTAAAAGGCAAAATTTGTTTTATTAATGAAACAAGATTTACTTATAAATTTTCCTTACTTTTTAAAATATATGCCTAATTTGGACCACTCTATCTAATTTCTTATATGACTACATCTCCATTCAATCCCAATTTATCTGGAATATATAATCATTTCTAACTTCAATATGAAAATGTTTCCTAATTGGACCGCTTTATCCATTATAAAGGTACTAATATTTTTAATGAAACTTCTGACTTCACACGACATGTTACTATAATTTTCTTTACAAAAACTTAAAATTGGTCCAAATTAGGCAACATACCTAACAAAAAAGAAGACAAAGCCTAAAAACATTTAAAATTCTTATGTTGAATGAAGTCATTTGTAATTGTCAGAGTAGAAAAATACTAAAGTGGTCCAAATTAGGCAACTTGATCAAATTTTTTTGAAAATATCAAGGATTAAAATATAATACGAAAAACTCAAAATTGAAATTTTACAAATCTCTAGATATAAGTTTTGAAGCACTTTCTAATCTTCAAATTGAGATGTTTCTTAGATTAAGCTGCAGATTGCTTATCTCCTACCTATCTGGAGATGTTTCGAAAATATTTTGACTATAACGACCCGTCCCCGAGACGGATTCACTTTGACATACATGAAGCGCTCTCGGGAAGGAGAGTGGAGAGAAAAAAAAGCACGTGAAAACGGAAATGTCTTTCGACAGTTTGCGTGTGGTTGTCTGATAGTTCCAGTGCCCTACCTGCCCATCTAAATGCCCATTACGGTTATGCACCGTAATACTCTCTCCTCACGTAAGTGTGTCTGGTCGCTGGTCGCAGTGTGCGTGTGGGGCCTTCTCGTGTAGGTAAATGTAGGTAAACTAGAGCCCCGTCGACGGCGAGACGTGGACGTGCAGAGAGTGAACTCATTGAGTCGTCCTCGTCGTCGCAGCCCAGCGACGAGAGCCGTGCACACGAAATTATCGTGCCTTGTAAAGTAGATAAATATAATAATAGTAAAACGAGCGTGGCAGGTAGGTACTTTTTTCGTTCTTCTCTTTTGGGTATTTGGTTTGCTTGTTTGATCTGCTCTTAGCGTGTCCCCAGGGGCGTGGGGGATGATTATTTCTTGACTACTTTTTTGAGAAGAAGAAAGCAGGCTCTTGAACTTGAGATTTCTAGGTGGAATTCACTTAAGTTTGGTAATTTTCACATTTTTAGTTGCTTGTAATTTACTTTCTGTAGATGACATCCATTTCTGTAGGTCAAATTTAGGCAATTCCTTTGACTAGATTTCATTAAAGACTGTATAATCTGTTTTAGGTAATGTTGGTAATTTAACAGGAATGCGTGTAAAAAGAAAATTAAAAAATTGATATTTGATGAATTATTTTATAGATTTTATAGAAATGTACTAAACTACTCTGCAAATTACTCAACAAAATTTTAATTTTTAGCCTAGGTTTAATAATGGGTGGTTGAAAATCACATTTTAAACATTAGTCACTGATTCAAAGTAGGACATTTTTATATTAAATAAAATTTTGTATATAAAATTTCATATAAAACATGAAAACCATGAAAATTGCTTCGCATACAAAGAGAGGGCACACTTAAGTCCACGTGAATTTAGAAAGAAACTTATTATACAAAATTTGGCAACTTTTTTTTTTTTTTTTCGGAAAATCATCTTCTCGTAAAATTATTAAACAATAATGACATATTTCATAGTTTCCTATGAAAACTAAAATAAAAGTAGAAATTACGTAAATACACAGGACAAAATTATACTGATGAAATTTGATAAATAAATAAAACTAAAGTTTTTGGGGAAGTATTCCTAATTTGGACGACTATAATTTATATTTTATATTTTGCGGTAGACAATTTTAAACTAAATATAGCATCATACGACGTACATGATTTCTATTGTTAATTTTTCTTTGTGCGAATGAAATTATATAAACTTTGGTTTCCTTTCATTTCCATTTCAGTCTA
>WSZQ02000014.1:109976-131988 GCA_019419845.2 Weissflogia rhopalogaster
GATTTCTATTGTTAATTTTTCTTTGTGCGAATGAAATTATATAAACTTTGGTTTCCTTTCATTTCCATTTCAGTCTACCGAGCATATTTTTGGCTACTTTTCTATGCAGATCGCTTAAACCGGTT
The DNA here is from genome assembly GCA_019419845.2 of Weissflogia rhopalogaster. NCBI lineage: Eukaryota > Metazoa > Arthropoda > Insecta > Coleoptera > Staphylinidae > Weissflogia > Weissflogia rhopalogaster. The sequence goes on from WSZQ02000014.1 coordinate 110,102, forward strand.
TTACTTTCAGTTATTTTAATTTAATTTTTCTTATGGGAATGAAATTATCACAAATTCCTGATTTTCTTCCATTATCCCTAACTTTTGGCATTTTCTAAGTATGTTGTGTAATTCGGACCGGTGCACTTTGGCAAAGTCTAACCAATGCGTAATATATTCTTCCTCTATATGACATATTTAAACAAGTTTAAGTGCGTCAAGTTGAGGTGTAAATTTTGAAGTTTTCATTAAGTTTCTTAAATTAGACCACCAAATTTGAGATAAGTTGTAAGCCAATTCCATTTTCTATGCACATTGAATAATTTTGACCAATTAAATAAAACCAAAAATGATTCTAAATAATTTTTAATCATTTATATATTCGATATTTTTTTAAAAATTTGAAATATTACATTTCTCACAGTTTCCCCCATGAGTTCTAAGCCTCTACTTCCTCCTTAAGGAAGAATAGCCTTTCGAAATTAATTTACCGGTCAATAAATAGCGCGCGAAACCGTCCACGAGTCGCTGAAAACCGATATTATTTCAGTTGTTCCACGTTTTTGCTCTCGCTAGAGTGCTTCACACAGCCGATATTTATAGTGCGACGCAAACGGCCGTTTGGAATCTATTTACGTCCCAAATGCAGTCCGCCCTCGCGGCGTCTTTCATTCCTAATTGCTGTTTAATTTCTCGTGCAAGACAGATTATTGTATAATTGGAAAGTCACGGCTGTGATGTACAGGATGTGCCCGGATTGCAGCAGTCCGGCCTACACATGCAAAGCGAACGGGTGCCTCGGGTTTATAACGACAGCAGAAGAGTTTAGGACGCGCGAAGAAGACGCCCAAACGACGGGAAGTTTATACATTTCGTCAGGGGAATAGCATCGTCAGAGGCTGGCAATGTCAAAACACACACACATAGAGAAAACAGAGTTGTAGATTGAAACGTAGACGACACCGACTGAAGACGAAGCCAATTCGTTGAAACGTTTAATGCGTTTATCTCAAGTTAATACCAGTTACCATTCCTAATTCCAGAAACTGAACAAATAATCGTTCAATGTATAAATAGGATATAGAATTGTCACAATTAAATTTTCCTGAGATGTTGTTGGAAGGAGAGTAAAAAAGTAAAATTTGTAAACACTGTGGTTGACGGGTATGCGATGTGCTATTAATGGGAATATTGAAACCGGATGTTTCTGAAACACCTCGGCATTAAAAAACGTTCCCGAAAAATGCCCCAACACGTGCAGAACACGCGTCCGAAGGTAAGCGATGATCTTGGAACCGCGAGGACCACCAAGATCATCAAATGTCAACGCGTTAAACTCGTTTCCTGCATCCCGAAACCTATAAATAGAGACGCTGCGTGCTGCATATTGTTTTATCCGACAAACTTCTGTGGATTATCGACGTTCGTGTGCGTATTTCGCGCGAGCGCGGGTGTCATTGAACCAAATTAATCTTAGAAACCAGTCCTTTTTCGAGTTTCCTCTCTCGCTGGCGCTGCAACCGAAGCGCTTTTATAGCCCAACGCGTACGGCACCACACCAGCATCTCGCAATGGCAATGCAAGCCGAGCCAAACCGAGCAAACTGCTCCACAAACTGCTCTTTAATACTACACTGTTTCGAACTTGGAAGTCTTGAACTTGAGAGCGCCAGGTTGCAACAACTCTCTAGGTTGTAGCGTCGAGGCCGTTCAAACACATCCATCATCATCATCAAAACCGACTCTCGTTAGGTTCCCCCTTCACGATCGTTGGTATACGCTGCTCATTGTAGTGCACGGAGCTGCAATCCTAGCTACCTGGGGGCAGTCTATAATCTCACCTTGTACGTCACACGTGAGTCTATGGACTCATGATCGGACCATGGGTCCATATCAGCCAACCAAAGCATGGAGAATCAATGCGCAATCGAAAGTTCGACATCGACCGTGAACTCACTTCTAATTCTCTATAAGACTCGAGCGTGGTAGTATCGATAGTTCCATACAAATCGTGATTGTTGGAAACAAACTTGGTGTATGTGTGAGAATCAATCAGTATTTATGCGTGCAATTCCTCACCCGTATTGGTGGGACACGCAGCCGCCCGCTTCGTGATGTGATTATAACTTCACGCTTCTTCAGTTTAATTAAGGCCCTCCCTTCCTTCGGCACCTTCTACTTCATTCTTGCCTTCTTGCCCACATTTTGTACTTCTTATTAGACCTACGGCTTCTTACCAGGTCTACAACAACCTTCCGAACTTACTCCATACTCAGTCAGCGTAGAAACCGCATAAAATCACATGTCCAATCCGCCAATGACAAATTCAGCTCATAAGTCACGATTGAAACAGGTTACCGAACCTCCCACTTCGTTCACTAACGAGAAATTCAAACCAAAAAGAACAAGCCCGCCTCACCTCCAACCTCCTCATTATTATTATGAAGTCCTGGTTCTTATTCAACCCAAGTCTATTGCGCATTGTTCGAGAGCTGAGGAAAACTCTAAACGAGAAAATGATGATTGTATTGATTTTGAGACGGTTCGGTGTTCCGCAGCATCGACGCACCGGCAACACCCTGGCCTAAATGATTATAATTTTCACAGGTATAAATACGGGTTGTGTGTGCGCGCGCACGACGCACGTATGCATAAGATGAGTCTGGATACATATATACAACACACATACACAGAGTGTATATAGCTGCAGAGACGTTAAACATCTCTGGCCGAACGCACCACGTCTCTCCCACAGCCGTGGTGCTGTGGCTGCTGGCTCCGACTCTGGCTGCAGCCGACGACCGGACGCGTCGAATAAGGCTTTCTCGTCGCCCCGAAATTAATTTACACAACCAGTTTCTCACACACCACGCGCGCACACATCGCCGGGCACAAAGCGAACGCCATTGCGTTGGTGTGTATACGCGCACCACCTCTTTGTTTTAGGTAGGTAGTTGTAGTAGCCCGGGAGTGTTGGCTCAGCAAGGAGCTGCAAGGAGGAAGAAAGAGTCGGTGCCACATTTCGCGGCGTGCGTTGAAAACGACGCGTTGTTTATTACTCGCAACTGGAGGAGGTTCCCAAACGAAAGATCTCAACCTCAAATTGCTAAATTCAAGCACTTACACTAATATTTGAATAATTGTACTCTAGTAGCCTCCATGGAGTAATAACTTAGAGCTTCCTAGTCCTAATTTTACTTCAAACCAAGTCCAAACCAGTGATTTCCAACCAAATATGACCACATAACTTATAATTACAATTTTAAATAGCGATATGACTTCTGAAAAAGCCCTTTCTTTAAATTTACGAAAGTTAAAATTGCGAGGCTGAAGAATTGAAGAATGAATTTACAACCAAATTGCTGAAAAATATTCTCAATGAAGATTTTGAGGACTGCTTATGATTAACTTTGAATGCCACTGCAAGTAAATTGTTAAAGTATGACGCATGAAATAATGGTATCCCGTCCCGTCTCACTTCCACTCCCGTTCAAAAACAGTCCAAGTTGCCTCTCTCTGAAACTTTGAGCCACAGCTCGTTAAGAAAGATGTGGGTATTATAAGAACTCGTCAGCTGAAACTGAAAAATTCCCACTGTCGCTGACGCTGTCATTTGTGGACTAATTGAGTAGAGATCTTCAATTAGCACAATTCTACACTTCGACTTGAAGATTACTTAATCTCTTTGGAAACATCCAACAGAAAGATTCACGTCGCCAAATGTGGATAGGAAAAATGCAAATACGAGGCCAAAGTGGGTCTTGTCGTTAAACGATCCCATGCGAAAGATACGAAATTACCACAAAAAATGCCTAGTGCCAATTGCGAATCAATCCCGGGGCAGCTACGCGGCTGGTTTTCTGCATTTTAAAGAGGTGCGCGCGAGCACACTCCCGAAACCTGCATTCAGCACCTGATTTAGGCAAGAGTCAATTTCTTGGACGTTGACCTTTCTGCATGCAGTTTGGCGCAGGAGGCGCGAGAAACGACGCGAGTCAGTGAGAAAAAAAGCGCACAACAAGCAACCCTACAGTGTGAGGAGCCCGCTCACGCATTGTGGATTTTACTGTCGTCGTGATACAGCAAGTCTCCTCCCAAAGTGTTTCGAAGCCATGGAAAGGAAAGATCAGTCTGTGCCTAAGGCACGGATATAGTCCCTTAACACGAATAAAAAAAACTTTGCGAAAGGAGATGATGGAAGAAGGCAGTGACACTTTGGAATCCTTTTCAGCGATTCATTCGATTATAATTGCTTTACCATCAGCGGGTCGAAGCAGAGGTCGACCCGATATGATGGTAGGTAAGAGCAAGGGGTCAGAAAACTTTTGGCGGGAGAATAACCGTCTTTGTGTATATATAGCATTAACACATTCAAATTTAACGCCTAGGTCTATCGAATTGGACTGTCAACCGTGACACACTTAATATTAATGAATTAAATTATGCTTCAATGACGCATGTCAAAGGGGATTGTTGCTGACCATGTTACTAGGTCTCTACATAAACACATTGCATTAAATTAGTTGCAACTCTAGATAGACCCGACGGTCTAATAAAGCTGAGTCTCTAAAGACTAATGTGAATTTAGCTTTCCAGTATGAACACTTGTTTTACGCATGCGCAGAAATAATGTGCAATATTCCCCCAGTTGTAGAGGAGTACAAGTGGTTGGGCAAGAGGTCTAAGCAGTGCTAGTCGTCAGCCTTGTCGTCAAAGTCCCACTGCTACAGGGTCCTTCGAATCGGGTCCTCTGAACCTCTCTCCAATCTTCGCTAAAGCTGAATATCCACGGAGCATGGATGGAAATGGGGCACACACGGTGTGTAACTCCACCGCTATGTGCGGTAATGTTGTGCCGTACGTGCATAAAGCTAACTAAGGTTTACTCAAGTGCGCTGGACGGCCAAGTACGTCGGTACCAAAGAGAACCCTACCAAGTGGCAATGTGCACACTATCATAAGTACCGCTCTAGGTACGTACGCAGCACATACACACATACATAACCTAACCTAACAACCATGCACAGCGAGGCTCGCTAATAAGCCGGTGCGAATCTCGCGCCTCGGGAATAGACGCCTCGCTCGCACCCAAAGATGTATTACTCTGCACAACTTGCGCAGATAATGATGATTATGAGGCTTGGGTATTGCAAAAAATCTTTGCCGAAGCATTTCATTCCATATTTAACTTGACTATTTTATACAAACGCAGGTAGGTTCAAAAAAGTGGACCGAAAGTCGCCCCGTCCGACTATTGTCAGATAGGGACAACTTCAGGAATGGGCACGCGGTTTTAATTCCGGGAAAAATAAAGTTGGACTTACCATTGACACGGGGATGGGGCCGGTTCCGTTGGCGTAGCCGTACGGTGACACGAGGTAGCCCATGTTGAATGAAGATGTGTGGGCACTCGGCTCCACCTTGCCTGCAATCACATCGATCATTAAGTAAGTATGCACTCCATGCACATGGTGAAAATTTATCGAAATAGGTTCATGGAAGCGGGCACATTAATCTCTCAATCTTGGATTTTTTTCACCTCTTTGCACTTAAGTTATTTGACAACTTAGGAACAAATATGGCAAACAGAAGTTGGACATAATAAATCCCTCATTAATTGTTTTCTAGCCAATGTTACTATATCGGTATCATTCGTAACAGGAACTCATTGAGAATCTTATGACGTCTTCAGTTTATTTTTCATTTTTATGCGAAACATTAATTTTTGGAGGGAAATAAGTACAATACTCTAATTAACTCAAATGTCTGAAACCTCCATATGAAACTTTAAAAAGAAAATGTTATAATTTTGTCAATAATTATCAAATCCAAATGAGTTTGATCAATGAAAGGGAATTTTACCCCTGATTGCTTTAAATGTTACAAATAACGTATTGTATAGATATACAAATAATGGCGGCGGAAAGACCTTAAAGGTCGATAGCCAATAAAATATATTTCTTATTACAAATAATGCAATGCAAATAAAAGAGCCATAACTTTGTTAGTAATTTCAATAGCCAAATGAGACTGGTCTCATTCGAAAGAAGATCTCAATGAGAATCCTATGATATATTTATGTATTAAAATATTCAAATGTATCGAAACGAAAATTGTTTTCGTGGGAAACAAGTTGAAAATTTCGATTGAATCAACGGATTAATTCTTCCATAAGAAACTTTGAAAAGAAAATGTTATGGTATTGCCAATAATTATGAAACTCACTTGAATTTGATATCATTGTAAAGAGATTTTCACTGTGAATCAACTGTTGATTTATAGATTTAAAAACTAACGCATGGTAAAGACGTGGCATACAAACATATGTGCTTGTCTTGAATAAACTGTCAAAATAATTTCGATATCTAAATGACACCGCTCATATACGATTGAAGCTCTCAATGAGAATCCCGGATATTTTCATATTTTAAACTTTTCATGCGAAAACTTTTGGAGGAAAAAAAGTACAAAAATTGTATTAAATCAACTGATTAAAACCACCAAAAGAAATTTTGAATATAATTTTGCCAATAATTATCAAACACACTTGAGTTTGATTTCAACGTAAAGAGAATTTCATTGTGAATGTACTGATTGCTTCACATTTAAAAAATTATTCCTTAGAATTGTCGAACAAAAATATATAAAATATTGTTAAAACCTGCAATGATCAATGTGTTTTGATATCAAGCGAAAAAGAATTTCATTACCGTTCTACTAATATCTATAATTTATAAAATTTGTATATGTAAGTTGGATTTTAGCCTATTTGCGAAATTATGAATTTTCTAAGAACAAAAACAGATGCTTCCAGTTAAAACTCGACTAAAACATTTCAATAAACGCCTATGCATGGTTATAAAGATGTTCCACTATGATAGGTGATGATTTGTAGACCGAGTCATGAGCGTGCAACAATGGAGCGAGACAATGTACGATGATTACGCCATAAATGCTCGACGATGATGTGCGTTCGACTTTTATGATCGTCGTTGGACTAGAACAGCATCAATTGTCACTGATCTACGAGTAGAACTGTAGCAAGCCTAGCGAGAGTCAGGCGCTGTCAGTCCTACGCAACACGAAAAGCAGTTCACTGTGCTCGATCCTCGAACACTCGCATAAATTTCAAATTCATATTCTGTGCGATCACCAATGACCATCGGCCTTGGTCTGTGTGTGTTTGCACCGCCCCGCCACCAAAACGCCAATAAAACAATTCACAACCTTGTTGTTGTTTTTGTCGTTGGTTGTCTGGCGGTTTACGGAAAACGTTTCCTCCGAAAAACTAATTCCTATCGCGCCGGCCTGTCAGTGTGTGAAGATTTACGCGTCGGTGTTTAAACAACGGCCAACGAATAACAATCTCTAAGGTTGTGCGCATGCGAGCAGCAAAAGCCGGGATTATCTTCAATCTTCCATCTTCGGATGCTGAGCAACGGCGAGACGTATCTTCCAGCGACATCATTAGACTCGTAATTTATTGCTCACGATTCGGCTAATAAATACTAAATTCGTTCACTTAGCAAGAGCAGAACATTTGACAACGATTTGTTTTGTTTTTCTCCTCTATTTAAAATGTGAAGAATAAGGAAAAGACTAGCTATGTTGGCTATGAGTATTATTGTTAGACAATAGGCGATTTTATAGTTGTGGCATGTGCCGCACGGTTGTAATCGCGTCTAAATACGAAGACATAAATTTCATTCGAGTGCGGCGCGCTTGCGCTATTGCGTTTATACTTTACTGCAATACGGATATGGTATTGGTATTACGTATTCAGGTTGATGGTGGGCTCGAATGGAATTTTCATGCGTGTAAATGTCCGTAAATTTAAAAATGTATTTATAAATAAATCCAGATATTTCAAGTGGAATTACACATGATTATGCAAAATGTATGAATCCAAGTTCGAAGCATATAGACATATTGCTTTTATCTTTCTTAACTTTGACGATATTCACATTATTTCGATTCGTCATTTGTTAGATATCGTTAATGCCAAAAAAAAAGATTTGAAGACAAATATAATTTCTTAACCGATAAAATTGTAGAATTACAATTAATAACATCAGATCGCAGACTCTGAACTCTTGATATGATGATGACAACTGACACTAGCGTCATTTGATAGATTATTTGAGTAAGTTTATTTTCGTGTATCGTATGACGGCTGGTTAGATATAACTTAGAAAGATATGGTGATTTCAGCTTGATGTGAAGTTATCAAATAATTTCGGGAAAAAAATCCTGAGTTTTCTAGATATTCTCACGCAAAAAATGTAAAGCAGTCTACTAAAGCATTACCATTCAATTTTATGTGAAATTCAGGAATAATATGTTTGCCAATTTCACAACGAACACTATTCTTCGCTGTTGTTAAAATAACCAACTGTAACTGTATTCGACATACGGCCACACTTTTAGAGGCATTAAATGCGTTTACTACACAAATTCACGGCCAATTTCTCGTTAAACCGAAATCTCATCAAATCTTGTAGAATAACGAAGATAATCAACTGTTTTTGACCTCATTTTGCAGATGACTGAAATCTATCCAATCAAATTTCATAATTTACATACGCGCTAGAGCAAATCACATTTACTTTAAATATTTGTCGACTTTCAAATTTCCATTAATTACACATCGCCTCCAGCCCAAAATAAAATAAAAACATTCATAATAATGATTACAAAGACAGTCATCGCATGATATGAACGTTCATTGAATTTTATTGAAGGTAGCAGTTCACATCAATTCGAAAAAATCTGATGTCATTGGACTACAAAACTAATAAATGAATTTTATTAATTCATATGCCCACATCTAAAAATCCATCAAATTACAGAAATTAATAAAAAGATTAATTTTCAGTAACTACGTATGATTTTCCAACTCAAAATGTTAATTAAAACCATTCAAAATGGATTAATTAAACAAGTCTACGTCAAATAGAAAATTTATATCATCATCAGATCACATCAAATCGAGGAAAATATCCAACAGATTGGTTTTGAAAAAGTTAAATATAACTACTGATAAATTCAACAATGAGCGAGAAAAAATGAAAAACTACAAACATTAGTCTAGTCGCCGAATCATGTTTCCTCGTAATAGCATTTTTAAAGTGAAAGATATTGAGATTCACTCTAAAATCAAATCTGACTCATTAATTTGTCGTAAGTATCAACCAAGTTATTACAAAAACTTCCTCTTATGAAAGGGTTTCATCAGAAACAAATGCTGCAAACTTAAATGAAGTCAATCTCGACTTATACATAATGGACAAAACCGAGTTTGATGGCATTCTATGGAGGTCTAGTCAAATAAAGGCTAGTAATTTTTATATCAACTTGGGAAATTACATAAAATTTATTCAGTTCCCACCAAATATAATTAACAGAATCACCATATCTTTAATAATAACGAAGACAACTTTGACAACATTCGATAGACAACTGTAAAACTGATCATATAAAATTCTATAATTCATATACACATTGCGAAAATACCTAAAATTCACAAATTAGACAAAACTTAAATTTACATATCACATATGGAATTCCCCACAAACATTTTTAATAAATATGCATCCTGCCAAAAATTTTATTGGAATTTCCAGTTTCCATATAGTTTTCCCCGTAAATATATGCTGAACTACGCTGAACGCAATTAACCGACGCGTGAAACAATAAACCGCCATTATGTAACTTATTAAAACATCAATTTATTTCCAAATTAGATTGCGCTCGTGCGCACATCGTTTCTGGCCGCTCATCATCAAGTTGCGAAATACGTAATTTTGTCATCACACGATCAACGCTGCAGCAAGCCCAGGAAAAAGGCGTAACCAAAAATACGCAGTAGCACACAATTCATCGCGTAAAATATGCGCCAAATAAATCCGACCGTTTATTAACCTGGCTCGCAGCACAGGTAACAAAACACTCTGGCGCTGTATAAATCATTCCGTAAACATGCGTCGACTATAAATTAATTTATGACTAATGACTCGGCCGCGCCGGTGCGCAACCAGCCGCTCTTCTACCTCTACCCATGAATTATACCCGTCAACATTGTCTCCGCCGCGCGTTCGATTCATAATTATTTTAATTACACGCATCATACCCACGAATCTCGCACGCTTGTTAAGCTTTTTTTTTTTCTATTTTCTTTCCTCGCGTCCGTCCCGAGTTTGTGTGGATGATCGGTCATCTTTCAACTGATCTTCAACTTTGGCTGATCTATTTGTATCTAGTTATAATTATATAGGGTGATTTAAATTTTGATAGATTTTTCTTTCAAATATATCAAATCTAAGAAAAGAAATGTGTAACTTCTAATTAAAAATTGGACAAATTTGCCACAGGATGTGACAAAAAATGTATTTGTAAATCTTTCATGGCTTCATGATTTTCATGGTTTAAAACATGAACAGGGTGAAGTAAAAAATGTAAAAAATAGCAATTATGAATTTAGATTTCGGGAATTAGGTATTCCGTCTTTCCATGTGACAAAAAATCTGTAATAGTTTGCTGCTAACATCACGTCAATTCGAAAAATGACTTTAACTTTCCTTATTTTTGAAAGTTAAATTTTTCATTAATAATGTATTAAAAACTTACTGAAATTTCAAATAATTATAATCATAACTTATTTAAATATAGCAAATAATTCCCACAATAAACAAATAATTCCCAATTATTTAATCTACACAATTACTGTGATTCTCGGAGAATTCCACAATAAAATATAAAGTTAATAATTAGAACTTTCCTCTGCCGATTGTACACCAAAATAGCTATATTTTCTTTAATTTGGGAGATATGACTAATTTGTGTTATTGCAAACGGATCGTAACTGATATTAAAAGTAACATACTATACAGGGTGTCGCAACATTAGACACTACACACAAAATACTTCAAAAAGGATTAAAAATTTTTTTGGCTTCTACTAAATTCAACTACTTCATATCCAATTTCATCAAATTATACAAAATGATCCTTAATTCTCAATTCTCACTAATTCAGACTTATTATTTAAAAAAGGGAGGTAAAAAACGATCTTCGTATACCTCCTCAAGTAAAAACCAGAAACAAACTTGGCATCTTTCACCTGATCGTCAACTTGAGAAACACCCAAAGCGCAAGCCCAATATTTATTTCATACAACAGCGTGATAATAATACGTTTATAATGAATGAAGCATGCGATGAAGCTTTACAACTTCCACCCAGCGCGCACCGCACGCCGTCGAAGAATTGAACGCGAGCGATGCAGAAGAAGGAAAGGAGGTGGAATGCGTTGATGATGAGTCGCATCGTCGGAACGAGACGAAGAGACGTGGACGCAGGATTCAATTCCCATCGTATTTTCATTAAGCAACCCACAGTGGAGGAGATGATGCTCAGTGTCTCATTGCCTCTCTTTCACCAAAACGCACAAAGTCGCCAAGTTCAGACCGGGTAAGATGTAGAGAGAGAGAGAGAGATAGGCAGCTAGAGGCGGGTGGAACAAGGAGACGACCTGCGTGCATTAGCATTTTCCTACACACTACTGCGCACACAACAAACATTTCTCGGCCTTGTCCAGTTAGTTAATGTTGAGGAAATGATCTACAGGGTGGTATAGAAGACACTTGTATATGAACAAGACTTGGTATGATGTATTAAGGTATGATGTATGAGGTATTAGGGTAATTAGGATATTGGATTACAAGGAGAAAATGAAAATTGAAATATGCGAAATATACAGGGTGATACAAACCGACTTCAACCAAATTCAATAAAGAGGAAAATTTCATTAATAAGTGTCACGATGAAGAATAGGGTCTGATGTTTCTACAGGGAGTATCCCAAATTTAAGATACGTAAAAATCATTCCAAATATGGACGAATAGCCTGCAGTTGGTAATAACTAGGACACTATGTAGAAGTGAGTAGACGACATGGGGTCAAGTGGAAGGCGGCGGCGGCGAAACGCCGACGACGAGGCCCAGTGAACGCGTGGCGTGGCTGAAGCAAGACGACCTTCAAACGGCACGTCTTGCGCTTTCGTGCCTTCGACTTAACTACACTCGCGAGAGGCAACGAGGCAAAGAAATGCAACCACTGCAGGAACGTGCAACACAAGGTACAGTACTTATACACATACAAGTACCGTCACACAGCCAGACACGCACACATCTAGCAGGGCAGTGCAGCACCTCAGTAATGTGGTAACACACGGCAAATGCTCAAGCTTTAGACCTCTTGCAAAAATGACATTTGCCCATACGGTACGAATGCGGTTGTTGCCGGTTCGACGCTTGGCCAGGCACCAGCGATGGATCCTGCATGCAAACGACGGCGTTTCGCGGTCAAATATGGCACACACGAGGTAAAAGACGCTGGTAAGGCAAGGTTTGTAGGGGGACAAGCACAATGGCAGGACGTAAAACGCCAATCACGATATATTTAGCGTTGACGAGTGAGTGATCTTTAAATATAACAGCATGTAATTACTGCGGTGAGTCTGAGGTGACGTAAAACATGGTTAAAGTTCTGGCAAAACAATTAGACTAGGAGTGACACATTCTGATGTCATTAAATTAGAAGAATGATCTAATTTTAGTAAATACATATACCTCTCGTAGTTTTGAGTACTTCAGAGGTAATCAGTAAAGAAGGTCTGGTAAACAAAATAAGAATATGTTGTATTGAGTTTGGGGCGTGAACCTCCGAAGACATATGAATATTAAAGGTGACAGATGTATGAAAAGGAAGATCCTACATAGTTCCGTATACTTGAAAAGTTTAGGAAGTGCCTAGTTATCTCAAAAATGTCACAAAAAGGAGTACGAGGGTTCTTCTAAATCGAATATAGAAATATATTTTCCGCTGGACTTAGGAAACAACAATCTATTGTATCTTAAGTTTGCTCCTTCATAGATAGACGAAAACCCGAACAAAACATCCCAAAGGACCTAACGAACAAACAATTTTTAGTCAGAGGAAACTTGACCACATACTTCCAAACCTATAAAAATCTTACAACTGTGCAGTCCTAATAAAAAAAAAGCAATAAGTGCTGACAACCGCCCAAGAAGTCCTATTTTAACAAACCGACGCAACACCCAAAGAAAAGAATCAACGAAAGTAAAAATTCATCGACAAATGAGCGTAATTTCTGTAATTTCACGTAATTGCCGACTGTCGCACGAGGTTGTGCGCATACCGAAAGCGACGGTAACTTAATTGCCGGCAACGAATAAACCTGAAGATGCATCTTGTCAGGAGATAGGCAGACGGACGGACTACGTAGCACAAGGAGCTGCAAACATACACCAAGTCTCCGAGTCTAGCTAACACCGACCGGCCGGCTCAGTCCAGCCTCCGACAGACGGACGACAGCGGCAACGAAACTAATTTCACTTGTTTGATATGTGTGTGTGTATGTATATATAGGTGGACACATGTATATGTCGACGAGCGCGGGCGCTTGTTTCCGCTCGTGATTTCAGTAATCCGTTGGCGTGTGTTCACGTGCTTGTTGTCGCGACGCGCGCACATGGCTTTGAGATGGTCGCGCATGCGCGAAAGAAACAGAAATGATAAAACCTACAAATCAGCGAAAAAGTCTTTTATTACTTTTATCTTTTTTTTTTTTTGAAAACATACAAGGTGTTTGTAAATACGTATAATTTACAAAATTTTAATTTTAAAATTATTTTTGGTAAACACAGGTAATATCTTCAAATATAACCTATTTTTTCTCCTTTTCGTTAGAGACCTACAGGAGTGAGCCCTTCCTGCTAAAAAAGTAAGCTCCCGTTTGCAAGAACGTCAGCATTTTCTCCTGCAGCTTGCGGATAGTGCAGGATCGTGTTTACATGTAACTTATGTGCGGCGTGCGTCGCAGCTATCGGCTCGCAGGCCTACTCCCTGCCTGCACAAACACAAGCTTTTGCTTGTGACAGTCTCCTCTTCTCGTACGCGCACCATACATTTCTAAAGAGTCGCCAGCAAGCGCGCGCACTTTATGTCCGTCTGGTTTTTCTTAACTTATTCTTAACTCATTCGTTATGTTCATGTTCATCTCGCTGCTACCATAATACACCCGTGCATCATTGCATGCGCCATGGGCCTACACACATGCACGCGTACGTACGGCCAACGCCAAAGAACCACGGCGACGCTTTCGGAGTCGTAAAGTTGAAAATTACAAAATTACACAGGCAGTTTTTTTTACGATGAGGAATTTTAAAATTAGCAAACTTCAGCTATAAGCAACTAAGAACGATGAGTATTAAAAACGGAAATATTAAATGCGTAAGTTGTGGAAATACTAAATGCATAAACCTATTAATATTTGTTGGAATTTCAACCGTAAACAGGTAGATGTTTTCAGGAAAAAGGTTATAAATGTGATTTAAGTAGATATTACTTAGGTTATGCTCTACCCAAGTTGTGCCAACGCAAGTGTATCAAGTGAAACCAAATAATGGGCAGTAAAATTGAAATTTATGCACGTCTAGTTTACCTGTAGTGAAATCTAACCCCCTGATACACACAAACACAATAAAGATGATCCGTTTCGAACAGTCATAAATAAATCCGTTTCTCAAAAATGCACAGCGTGAAATTTCACAAACCACTACCTGTCAAAATATACCTTCTTAATTCTTAAAATTTACCTGAACGTTTTCATTCCAGCGAAACGGAGCTCTTTAAGATTAAGAAATGACGATAGATGAATGACAATCGGGAATAGGGACACTGATTTTTAGGAATTATACATATCTCTTACTATGCACATCTCTTTCAATTAAATAAAAAAAACTCCAAATTATTCCGTAACTCTATAAAACACAGAAATACGACATACAGAGTGAGTGCTTTACAAATAAACCTAGCAAACTATGTTTTAAATTCAGATTTATTAAGGAACCTGTCAAAACGTAAACTAAAAAAAAACGTAATCAATGTGCGTCGATAAAATCAACGCTTCATTGTGATAATCGCAATCACAATCGACATCGGTGTTAACCGCAACGCACTCTCCAGCGTTTTATCAGCATGCAGGCTGACACATCGCGGGGCCATGCGCCCGCCAAACGCGAGTAATGTGAAAATAATGATAAGTCGGGGAAGTCACATCGAACAAACACACATTCACGCACATGAGCATACGAACCTATTCAGTCACACCACACAAATCGCTGGCGCACATATCTAAAACCAATAAAACGCGCGATCATAAAGCAGCACAGCGTGCACGGAGATTAGGAGCGAATATTGCAATATACACACACACAGCGGTACACATTCACAACTCGCCACGCACACAAATGAAGCACGTTTACGACCGGCCAGCGCGCACATGTGCGATGTTTTGCCAGTTATTGCATTTCAATTTTTGACCACCCAAAGAGGGATTGAGCCTGGCTAGCCAGCTACGATTGTGCACATGTGCGAGAATGTACATAGAGGCAAGCGCTAGACTGATGGCGGTAATTGGCAATAACTGCTAAATTGCGGCCCCGTTAATGAGATTTGTGTAAAAATGGCAATTTTCTTTGCGAGTTTTTAAGTTCTAGTCTAATATTAATAATTATAAATATTGACAGGTTGGTAGATCAAATACATTTTAAATTATTATAGCAGCTATATAGAAAATAACTTGAATTTTTCTTCTTCTTTGAAATATATTTTGACTGATGAATTTTGTAAAAATTTAATTGTGCATTTTTGAATGGTGGGACCCGTCTATAAAAATGCCAATCATATTTGAGGGTTTGCAATGTTTCCTTTTCAATAAATTTTTGGCACACAATGTTTTCGATTCATTCGAATTATTTCGAAGATAACTAGAAAGGGGGTGCCACCCAGAAGGTGTCTTCATGGACAAATGTATAGGGGAAAACAAACAAATACAATTTTGAAACAAAAATTATCCAATCTATTCTTTGAGAAATAAAATGTCAATCCAATTTTTCACTGAGAAACCTCTTTTGTCTGTTTCTTTTAAACATCTTTTCTCCACCTTTCTATTAAAATTTAACGAGTTTTTTTTTGGTAAAATTTGAATATGAAAATTTCAGTAATTTGTATACATAAATAAGCAAAAATTAAAACTATCCAGTTTGGTCCCAACACCTACTTCTTCATTCTTCACTCTTTTTCATTTGTATTCCAAGTCTGCTAGTTTCCTCTGCGTTTTATACAACCTAACAACGCACCATAAGCATATCCGAGTAAAACATCTACCTGTGTCGTTTATCTCCGAAAACCCTACCCCGCCCGACCATGAGCGTTACGACTGACAAACCAGGCTTAAAGTTGTTATAAAATATAATTTATTAGACACGTTGCGTTTTTATGGCGCGCCCGAGAAATGGCCCCTTCGATATACCTGACGCACTCGAACCACATGGAAATGGTGATGCGTTCCCGCTCAGGTGCCTGCGTTTGTTGCGTTGCATGTTACAATGCAAGCGACTAAGGAGGACCACTACTGGTCACTCAAACCATTTAAAATTAAAAGAACTCATAGCAAAAACCAATTTTCCCTCGTATTCAAGTAAATTTGGTAAAATTGAAAATAAAAAAATATTCCGGGAACTTTGGGTGAGTTTGAAAAACAGCAGCAGGTGCTGATAATAACAGGTTAGAGGTAATTTTCGCGTCAGCGTACAGATTAGTAAGGTGGACGAAGAACCTATGCAATATTACTAATCGGTTTTTAAGAATTAAAGACTATCTGCACAAACTGTTCGTTAGTTGCCCATCACTAATAGATAGACCTAGAAATTATCATTACTTAAAGACGGCAAAGAAGTAAAATCAAAATAAAAAGAACTTACTGAAGACTGGACTGTGGTCTGGTCTTGAAGCATTTTTGTTGGCTGTAAAATTTCCACCGGACTTTTCCTGAAAAATTCAAGGTAATTAAGCACATCATGTTCGGCTTTGGTAGTCGGTTGTAAGAGTAATGATGAAATAATTAATGGAATAAAGGAAGTTGCGAAAGACGTGCACGCGCACACTGCAAATTTGATAAGAATTAATCAAATCAACACCGTGGCCGGTTTAATGATTGTCGAGGCGTGGCCGCGCCCGATGGCGTTAAAATATGCAAACATTCATTATTTATGCCCAATTACATCGCGACGACGCAAAAGACACACGGGCCGGCCAACAAAAGCAAGCGGTTTGAATGCCGCGCAGCAGCGAAGCCAAGAGACAGAAAGATATCTATTGTGACGATGCTAAAATCGCGCGGCGTCGCGGCTTCATTTGTTCGGGAATGTTTGAAAACAATGCGTCTATTGAAGAAAAAAAATGCAAGCGACATGTCGTCCTCTGGCATTGTGTATGCTCAAGAATTTACGATGATGCACATATGCGACGTAATTTCAGCGATGATTTGTTGACATGTCGCGTGGGCCTATTGTTTTCCGCTTGGTGACATCTAGCTAATTAGGTACTATACGTATTTTAAATGGGCAAGTGTTAAGCTCTTAAATTCATGTGAAGGATTTGAGTTTAGTCCTAGGCACATCATATAATCTCCCAGGATAGTCCAGGAGTTCCAGATTAGAAAGAATAAAGAAGGATTGCTAGAGATCAGACTTGGTAAAGATTGATAGCTTGAAGTTTTAAGAATTTGGGGGTGCAAGTCCAGAAAGCATAGGATAATGTTACAGTTCATTACTAAAACTAATAGTCATCTCGAGGTCCATGGAATTTGGGGATGTGCGATTCATCAATTCGGAAGCGTCTAAGCATAGACGTTTTGATTATTATGGTACTCCAGAGGGAAATTTAAGAAAATGACTTAAGACCAGAAGATGTGCAGAAGTTGGTCCAGACTGCATCCAGAGCATTTGGACAATTCAATAGCTCAAGACAGTAAAGAAATGTATTGATGGATCACACATCACACACAGATTCACAGATCGAAGAGAATAAAAGGGAAGAAGACTTACTTCAGATTCGGTAAGGTCGATAAGGCTGCTCTTCTCTTCCTGCACCCGCTCCGAGGGTCTCTCGTCCTCGCCGTCGCCCTCGTACTTGAACGCCTTAACCTCATCGGTGGGGCCGAGATGATCATCTCCGCCACTGGACGAGACGTGTGGCATGGTTTCTCACTCGCGACGCTGCATCCCAGCCTGCCTGCTACATGGCACACACAGCTGCCCGGCGAAACGACGCGCTTTGCTGCTGCTCTCAACACATCTCAACACACGCACTTGTGCACACGCTGATAACAACACCACCGGGAATCCATCACCAATACGGTTTGCGTCACTGGGTTATCACTGGGTACACGTGTATACCACCACCACTTCCGTAGATCGGAGCCAAAGAGAGAAAACAGAGAACACGTATGTTCTTGAAAGAACGAAGGACACCCGTAGAGTCACCACCCGAAATCTCACGCACACGATAATCAGAAATGATCAATTGTTGGTAAACAACGTTTGGCAGTCCACGGTTGGACTCCGCACGTCTCTCGTGTTAAGCCGTCGCACACTCAACCCGTCGGGTGCAACCACACAGCGGTGCGTGCGTTGCGGTGCGCTTGGCGAGCGTATCTCTCGTCGACTGAACCAAGCCAGTACACCAACACGCTCAGCACGAACACTGCTTGTTCGAAACGGCCCGTGGTGGGGATTACATCAAGCTGTCGAGTGCGGGTAGAGAGGGGTGTGCGCACGTTAACTCTCTTGTCCGTGTCCCCGCGTGCGTCTGTGTTGTTGCGCGGGCGGACTGTCGGGCAGAAGCGGAAAGCGTGGCTGTACCGGCTCCTCTTGTCGGTACTCTCCTCAGAGCAACAACAAACTCGTCGGCGCACACCGACTACTGCTGTGGTGCCGCCGCGCGCGCCGGCACCTCTCTTGTTGTCGGGCACACACACGGTGCCGACCAATCACCGCGCCGCTTTTTTGATCCGCCGAGGCGGCATCGCAGTAATGGCAGGCAAGGCAGGCAGGCAGCGCGCGCCTGCTGCCGCTGCAGGCCTGCGACGACTGCGCACGACCATCGCCGACACATACTCTCTCGACCATCTCTCTTCCTCTCTGTACGCAGCGTACAACTATGAGATTCTCTCGCGCCACACAATGAGCTTCCACTGGGCGCGCGGCAGGACAAAGATAGATCCTCACCGCAGTTTGCAGGAATCCTATGCCTCCGTCCTGCTCGCGGTGCTGACAATTCGAGTGTCGACTGATGGTTTCCTGATTAATTCTCTTCCAGAGCGCAACTACACTGCTCTTCTGTCGACGAGTTGCGCCCGTGCCTAGGACGGCAAAAGCGTGGCAGAGTCTAGTGAACCAATTATTATCTTGTATTCCGTTTTTTCTGCTCTCGCTCTTTCCTCATTGCTCTGAATGTTTTACTTGCAAATCTTTCCAAATATCTCAATTCTTGTCACTCTTATTACAATAAAGTAGGTGTTAATAAGATGTAAGAAAGTAGATCTCTTGAAGATTTTAGGAACTTCTGAAGTAGTTTCAGTCTTCTAAACTGAATCATTTTGTGTCAAGTAAATATTTTCATTTTTTTAGAATTACTAATGTTGAGATAAGTTTAGTTAAGTAAGCAACGTCGTCTCCTAATGCTATGTTTGAGATATTTGTCTAGACTTATGTTCTAAGCATATTTAAGTTAGGTTAGTTTATGTTAGCAACGGTCACGTATCACAAAGATTAGGTTTAGGTTTTGTTGACTACGATTATTATAGCAAAACAAATTTAGATCATTATAAGATAAGGTTTGGTATCCAAATATTTCAATTGTTATATTGTACTCTTGTATTTTCACTATAGAACCATGATAATAAGATGTAAGGAAGTCGATCCGTTCAAGATTCTATCAACAATGAGTTTTTGAGTTCATTCCGCAAAGCTCCAAAAGCGATTGGCTTCAGTGTGGCGTCCATGGCATCCATTTGTGTTTAGGCGCGCCGACAGAAAGCTGCATTTTGTCACAGGTTTGTCACATGAAGACGAACATGCCAAAATATAGAGTTTAACAACGGTACAGCCGTGTCAGACGCGCCAAGGCGTATACAAAAGTACCCAGCGTTCTCCCTATTATAAAGAGAGCCGGTAGGATTAGTGGAGCTTTGCTTCGAAGTCAAACCGTACGAGCTGAAGCAAACATACGTCTTCACAGAATCTCAGCCACCAACAAACCCAACACTAGTTGGTCGACTAATACCGACAAGTTGGTAGAGACTGCTAATTAAAATTCCTAAAAATAACTCGCAACATATTTCGGAAAACGTTATAGTTTTTTATGGATTTACCTAACTTTTTCTTATAAATTATCTTTATAACTCTCCTAATCGTTCTTAATCTTATTTAATCTTGAAAAGATTACAATATATAGAAGTATGGTATCTTAATATAAAGATTTGGATAGGTGGTCAGAGATAAAGTTAGTTTGGAAAGGCTAGATTATTTTTGACATAATTAGATAAAATTATTTTAGATTGTGTTCGATTAGGTGAATTTTGGTTATTTTCATGGATTTTATTTATTTATTTATCAAAATAGTTGTTTTTGAATAAAATGTTTTAGAATTTTCAAGAAATATTTCTGGATTAACAAATCATGTATTTGCAAATATGTACAAAAAAATCGGAGAAACTAGAAAGTAAATTTATGATACATCCTGTAGTTTGAGTTTGTTCCAAAAGGGCATGGCAATACGAGGAAGCACGTTCATCCTCAATCGTCGTTTCGGCCAGCGTTCTTCTTTCACGGTTGCAGCGTCGTTTCAAGCGGTGTGTTAGTGCGTCGTCGACGCAGGTTCATTTCCAGGAAGGCCCACCCCCATTTACACGCCATTATATGTTTGCATGGGGTGCATTCCCAAACAAATCATCGCCAACAAAGAGCGTCCTCCACCGAATGTAGGTACAGGCCCAACAGTCTAGTGCACACCGAGGGGTGATTTTCGAATGGTTATGGCAATGTGTGCAGCAAGTGCATCAGCATGCGCAGTGCTTTCACGAAACAACTTGCGCTGAACCACTGGACTGGTCTGCGTCATGCAGCTACCAGGTTTTAATGCCGGCCCAAAGATATTTACATCTTTGCTTTGCCTGTCACACCGTTGGTGGTAAAGGCAACCAACCTTGGATAGTGACATCCAAATCTTGTAAATCTTTTGTATGACTCTCTGTCTATCTAGCATAAGGCTATTTTGTTGTTATTTGGACATTTGGACGTTGATTGTCTATTGCGTTTTATTGAGGAATACCTTGACGACAACTTTGAAGGGTTGTCTCTAAAAATGAGATATTTGGTAAGAGGAAGGAGGTCTTTGGTGCAAACGACCAATTAATAAGGTCTGCCTTTCTTTTCAGTTAGTGTTTTTATGGTTAGTTCTGATGATATTAGGGATTTGACCATAGTTTGACGAAAAGAACTTTGCTATTCGTAATATTGCCACAATCTAATCTATGTCTAAGTTGCATTGAAAAGATCATTTCAGGAACCTTGCAAAAGTTGTAGGTTAGGATTATATCCCACATATGTATAATTCGCAAAGAGGGAGCAGAGTCGTTTGGTTTGGTATTTGTAGACTTATCTATGGTCCCGCTAGTCCATATTCTTCGGCGTTCTTCCACTCTTGAACTCTTTTGCCAATCTTGTAGTATTGTTGTACTCTATAGACTAGGTCGTTGTTGGGAAGGTCTTTGTTACTTATTGACTTATCTGAGCAGCTAGAGGATTGCCTTTGGTATTTGTAGAGTAATCTAAGGTTTCTCGCCTAACTTATGCTAACCTAACCTAATCTATGGTTAATATTTTTAAATAAGTTCTTCTTAAGAACTGAAGGATTAGTATTTGGGTTTTACTGTGAATGTTTTAATCATATGTAAAATTCTAGTTTATTTTTAGTCTATTTTA